>CAUYQV010070758.1:0-31406 GCA_963574575.1 Galagoides demidoff
AAAAAACCTTCAATAGCCAATACGTTACTCAGAAATAACAGTAAATCAGGAGGTATCACGTTACCAGACTTCAAGCTATACCATAAATCTATAGTGATCAAAACAGCATGGTATTGGCACAAAAATAGAGAAGTAGATATATGGTAGAGCATAGAGCTCCAAGAGATGAATCCAGCCACTTGTCATCATTTGATCTTTGATAAGCCTATCAAAAACATTCATTGGGGGAATGATTCCCTATTTAACAAATGGTACTGGGTGAACCGGCTAGCAACCTGTAGAAGACTGAAACTGGACCCTCATTTTTCACCACTAATGAAAAATGATTCTCACTGGATAAAGACTTAAACTTAAGACATGAAACTATAGAAATACTAGATGACAGTGCAGGGAAAATGCTTGAAGAAATTGGCCTGGGAGAATATTTTATGAGTCTTTTTATTCTTTTAAAATGCTGCATTACAACAATTGATTTTTAAATGTGAAATCAAACCTCATAATTCTGGGATAAATCCTGTTTGGTTGTTATGCATGATAATTCTTTTTTTTTTTTTTTTTTTGAGACGGAGCCTCAAGCTATCCCCCTGGGTAGAGTGCCATGGCATCACAGCTTATAGCACCCTCCAACTCCTGGGCTCAAGCGAGTCTCCTGCCTCCGCCTCCCAAGTAGCTGGGACCACAGGCGCCTGCCACAATGCCCGGCCATTTTTTGGTTACAGCCATCATTGTTGTTTGGCGGGCCCGGGCTGGGGATTAGAACCCGCCACCTTAGGTGTACATGGCTGGCGCCTTAGCCAATTGAGCCGCAGGTGCCGAGCCCAGTTTATGTTTTAATGCATGTGACTCCAATCCAATTAGTTTTACTGCGGTTGTGACTTTCCTTTGTAGTGAAAAACTATTTCTTGTTGATGATAATAAATCCTTTCCCTTTAATATTGTGTTGATTTTAGTTTAGGGGACTAGTGGATTATCTTAGTTTTCTATGTGTCTTAAGGCCTGTTGTGGTTTTTTTTGCACAGTATAGCTCTCATATGGCCCAGTGAGTGGCAAATGATGCAAAAGCTTTTCGTCGTGGATCATGTCATTAAAATCACAAGAATTGAAGTGGAAGATGTAAACCCCTCAGAAGCACAGTATATTTCTGAGCCTAGTAAGTTTTCATATTGCTCCTGGTTTTTCTGGTTAAAAATTAACATTTTGAGAGGAAAGGTATGTCAATATTGTATTTTCTGCTTGAAGTTAAAGATCATGTGGTGGTCCAGAAAGGCTTAATGAATATTCATTACTAACTTTGATATATATTTTTAGATCTTTGTTTTTTTTAACAGTAATTCCTCAGCTGCCTGTTTTCCCTTTTTTAGAACTCTGTCCAGAATGTAGAGAAGGCTTATTGTGTCAGCAGCAGAGGGACCTGCGTGAATACACTCAAGCTACCATCTATGTCCATAAGGTCGTGGATAATAAAAAGGTACTAGTCCCTCTTGTGGCCATGCCTAGTAATGATCGGGGTTGCTTTTTGACTTGCTATTGTATTTTTACTAAGGTCTGCTTTGGACTGCATTTTTGTTTCCTCAGAATAGTTTGACATCAGAATTGAAATTGGATAAGAATGGAAAATGGAGGCTGAGCATGATGGCTCATGCCTATAATCCTAGCACAATGACAAGAAGATTGCTTGAGGTCAGGAGTTCAGGACCAGCCTGAGCCAGAGCAAGCCCTTGGCCCTACAAAAAAATAGAAAAATTAGGCAGGAATGGTAGTCTGCGCCTTGTAGTCCCAGCTACTTGGGAGGCTGAGGCAGGAGGATCGCGTGAGCCCAGGAGTTTGCACTTACAACGAGCTATAGTCTGCCACTGCACTGTAGGCAGGGCAAACAGAGCAAGAGTCTGTCTCAAAAAAGAAACCAAACAAACAAAAAGGAAAGAAAAGAAAATTTAGTTATGTGATTATATATGAAGTTAATCAGTTACGAATTTGATATAGTAGGTATTTATCAAATGTCAGCCTTGTGGCAGGAATGGTCTTAATGTTGGGGATACAATGATACAGACAGAAGGTACCTTCTCTCAAGATTATCTGCAGCTAGGGAGGAAGACCAAGAATAAACTCATAAATTCATAAAATGAGTGAGAGTTTTGAAGGAAATTTAGCAGGGTACAGTGAGAGAGACTAATGGAAATGGAGGCTACAGTGTTAGACAGAGAGTAGACAGAAAAGCACCTCCGAGAAGCTGTTTGCTCCTAAGCCCTCACTGTCGTGTTTCCAGCCTGAGAAGAGCCAAAGGGGTAAACCTAATGCACTTAAGCAACAGAGCAACAATCATTGTGCCCAGAATGGTGCTGTCCAGTGGCACTTTGTGTGATGATAGGTCTGTGTCTGAGCTGCACTGCAGTAGCCACTAGCCACTGTGGCTGTGGAGTACATGACATGTGACTAGCATGACAATGGAGCCGAGTCTTTAGTTTAATTCATATAAATTTAAATAGCTACGTGTGGCTCATAGTTACCATCATGACTAATGGTGGTCTAGAAAGAGGTTTATTCCAAGAAGGGATAGTGATATGGAAGGAGGAACCATGTTTTATGATTTTGTACATCATACCATGAGTTTGGGATTTTATTCTAAATGTAGATGTAAGCAAGAGTTTTAAGCAAGATCACGATAGTATCATCTGATTTGTGACTTAAAAAAAATTACTCTGGCCATGGTGTTTGGGATTGACAAAGGCATAACAGGAATAAGAAAAGGTGGCTTAGAAGAGCCTCTGGCATTGATTGCAAGGGGTTGGTGAAATAGACACAGGGGACGTGTTTGGGAAGCAGAGTGTTAAAACTGGCTGTGGATTGGATTTCAGACCATTTTTAGTATATCAGGGTGGCTCTTGGGTAGATCCTGACCCAGATCTCTGTTCATCTCATTAATTTGATTTCCAGGGTTTTTGGGATTAAAGACAAAGTGGAATACACAGTATTTGATGCAAGTTACCAGACAACGCTGTTTCAGGATGGTTACTTGCAGATTATTCTTTAGAGGTCTAGAGTTGTGCTTTACAAGCTGAGCTAAGGCCCTCGTTTCCTAATTTGCTGAGAAAATGATGTTGATGGGTATAAATGTCTCACATCTTCCCCTAGAATTTTCTTAATTTTTTTGTACCTTTTAGTACATGCATATATTGATATCTACTGTAAAACAGTATCCAATTTAACTGAATTTTCATCATTTATTTTTCATTTAATAGCAGTATTTCATAGTGCCCTTCATTTTCTCATTTTTTAAAGAGCATTGTGACTCTTTCCACCTAAACATTTTGAGAACTTGAGAAGTGTTACCAGTGTATTCAAAAAAGTGTTGAGCACCTTTGAACTGCTTTGAACAACGGTGCAGAATAGCACCATCATACGAGCCTGATAATAATAACTCCTCTGCAGAGACCTGTTAAACATATGGTGAACATATTAAATGCTACAAAAATAAGTCATAAGACGAACATGTTTAAAAAGAATAGAAAACTGAGAGTGCTTGATTCTTGATCCACTCTCTAGACTATAATCCCACCTTGATAAAGGTGTCCCTCCTCTTGGTAGAGGTTGCCAGTCAAAGGCCCCACACTGTCCATAGTATGCCTTCCTAAGGGCTGACCTACTTCTCTCTGTTGTCCTGGGGCATTCAGGTGATGAAGGATTCCGCTCCGGAGCTTAATGTGAGTAGTTCTGAAACAGAGGAGGACAAGGAAGAAGCTAAACCAGATGGAGAAAAAGATCCAGATTTTAATCAAGTACGTGTTGAAGCTGCTTTTTACCGTTACACTTTTTGCTGTCCTGAAACAGCAGCCACTCCAAGCCCTTGAGCATCTCCCTGTACTCTGCGTGGGATATTGGTTCACAGCTCCCTTCCTCATTTTACTTTTCTTTTTCCTTAGTTTGGGTGGCATGCTATGCACAGCTGTCCTGCTTTCTCCTGAAAAGCCATGGAGTTTCAAAATTAAGGCGTTTCTTGCTATTAAATAAGAAAGTCTGAAATACAATGTATCAATTAAATGGTTAGCTGGAAAAGAAGACCAACACCCTTAGGTTGTTGCTTAATCATGGAGTCTAAGAATGGAAAAAAGTATTTAACTCAGATTTCCTCATTACATACAAAGTAAGCAATAACCCTGAAAAAGGACTATTTAGGAGAAATTTTTGTGTCTTTAATCAAGGTGTTAAATAACCAGATCTGCTGATGCTTCCATTGTAACAAACTTAAAATTCTTAAAAAGATTGACTATTATATGCTTCTTGTTTGGTTGCTTAATTATAGCCTGCATGTTTTTAGTGATGCTGAAGAACATTGTCTTCCAGGAACAGGAAATAATGTGAGAATGTGTTCAATTAATACATGGTATAGATTTAAGTTTCTACTTCTCATAAAGAAGACTGTATGTTCTAGGATATTCTGTAGGTATTTTAAATTTCATGGAATTTCTACTCTACTTAATGTTTTATTTGTAATGGATATTTGTTTTCTTTTTTTACTGCTAAAATAGGGCAGTCAGTTATGGTTAGTATTCTCCCTGAAAGGATGTGTTTTATAATGGCCACATGTTATACAGCAGAGCGGTCTGGCTTGCTGGTGTGTTTGTACCCAGTGATACTGTTACTTCATTTTCAGCATTGTTTAGGAAAGTCTGAAAAGCTGTCTTGACTTGAATCTTGGTCTCCCTGAAATGAACTATGCTTAGTTTCCCAGCAAGTATAAAGGGCTGTGTGTGTCAGCATGTGTTTCCCACAGCTTGTTGGAGCTCATAAAATGATAACTTTGAAATATCTATGAAGGTGCGGGGTGCAGTGGCTCATGCCTATAATCCTAGCACTCTGGGAGCCCGAGGTGAGTGGATTGCCTGATGAGCTCAGGAGTTCAAGGCTGGCCTGAATAAGAGTGAGACCCCATCTCTACTAAAAATAGAAAAACCATCCGGGTGTTGTGGCAGGTGCCTGTATTTCTAGCTACTGGGGAGGTTGAGGCAGGAGGATGGATTGATCCCAAGAGTTTGAGGTTGCTATGAGTTATGACATCACAGCATTCTACCCAGGGTGACTGAGTAAGACTCTGTCTCAAAAAAATAAATAAATAGATAAATAAATAAAATACTATGAAGGAACAAAACCATGTTAATTGTATTTACCATCTACTGACAGTGATCAGCCACCCTTCTGTTTCAGTTGGTCAACACTGGTGGGTCCTTTTCTTTAGTGCTAACCAAATCTATGTATTTTCTGGGAATGCAGGATTTCAGTTTTGAGGGGATAGTTTCCTGTAATTTTCCTTATTAAAATCTGTTAAATAACCAGATCTGCTGATGCTTCCATTGTAACAAACTTAAAATTCTTTGTTACAAAGAATTTTGCAAATTAAAATTTTGTAAATTAAATTCTTTGTTACAAAGAATTTTGTAAATTAAAATCTTACATGCATATGTCTTGTTTTTCTTTGGAAGGTTTTTGAGATTACTGAATCAAATAGTAAATAGTATGTGTCTTGATAGGCATGTGCAGACATAACTCTGCCAGCTTCTACCCTGGTATCAACTCTTTGGTTTTCATGTCTCCATTTCCCCATACAACCTATTTTTTAAGCCATATTATCTACAAATTAGATTTAAAAAAAAATACATATATGTGTGCATGTGCCCATCTTGGTTCATCTGCTTGGCTGGCATTGCCATACTGTTTTAGTTATTATCACTTGGCAGTATGGTTGAATAATCAGTGGGGAATTTCATCTTTTCTCAAATATTTTATTGCTATTGTTGCTGATTTATTCTCTATTTCCTAGTAAGCTTTGTAAATTAGTTTGTTATTAGGCTTGATATGTATGTTCTTACTGTCCATAGTTTCTGTTATTTCAAGCTTTGCTTTTCAGCCTAAGAATTGTTTAGAAAACTCTAGGTTTTCGAGTGATTTAGATTTTGGAAGGCTAACTTTGTTGAATGTCTGATTTTATTCCTTGTGGTCATATAACCACAACAGTTTCTTAAAAGTGGATGTGGAATCACTTTCCTCAGTTGTGGATGACACAGATTTCACATTTATAAACATGATAGAGAATGTTGGGGAACGCTGCTTTTTATGGTGTAATTATTTTTTATACTTTATAATTTTCTTCTATCTTCCTTCTCCTTGTTTGGATGTTATAATACTCTAGAATGTTTTAAATATTTTTGGCTCACAAAAAAAATCCCAACTCTAACCTTCCTTCTTTGGAAAAGAGTAGATAGTCCCTGAAAAATGTCCAGCCTTTTCACAGTGTCACCTTCCACACCCCTTTCCCTTTAATGCATCACAGAATCTCAGTACATAGATAGCTTCTATCATTGCTGTTTTAAATCCCTGTTAAAAAAAAAAAGTGATGCGTTTCTGCTTGTCCTTAATGGAGATGAACAAATCCCTTTTCCCCTTTTCTCTAAGCTAGATCAACCCAGTTCCTTTGACTTTATGTAAAAATTTAGGTTAATAATGTACTCTGTATCGAGTCTCACTTAGGTAATTGAAAGCCTTCTGAAACCAGTAGGCTGGTTTTTGTCAGTTAAGTTGGATTTAAATTCTACAGATTAAAAATATAATAATTCTAGAAGAAGCCATTAGATCCATTTAAAATCAGAGTTATTAAAAAATATTTCTTACTTGACGCTCAGCATTTTGTTCTTTGGTTGTGTTTTTGTAGATACTTTTCTTTATTCCTAATTGTAGAACATAAGTTCAACTTGACCTTTTCTTTCAACAGTCAAAACTGAGAAAAATGTCTCGTCAACTTGGAGGGGGTTTGGGGTTTTTATTTTTGAACCCCTATGTTTATTTAACTTGTTCTTAGCAATCTTAGAGTTACGTGTGTGTCTGTGTCTACTTAGGGCCAGAGCTGAACTTAGCCTTGTGCAGTGCCTGACCCCAGTGGATAGCATCCTGAACAAATGTTCTGTGTTTGTGTCTTCATCATGTGCTTTATAAATCTGTGAGCTCCTTGGGTAATGACTATGTGGCATCTGTGTCCATAATGACCCCTAAACCGCTTTGCTTATGCACAGCTGATACTTAGTGACAACTGTGAAAACCAGAACCAGGGCCCTCAGGTTACCTCATCCAGATTTAATTATACCAGAGAAAAAGATTTCCTTAAAAATCCTGGGTTTTTTTTTTTTGTTGCCTGGCCTGGTTAACAGAAGAATCTCGACTATTAATCTCTTGATGAGGGATTTGTTATTGAAAGATGTTTAGCCCTTGCTTTTTATTTTTTTTAGGACTACTACGGCATGTGTGTGTATATATATGTATATATTTTACTTATTTATTTATTTATTTTGAGACAGTCTCACTATGTCGCCCTCAGTAGAATGCCGTGGCATCACAGCTCCTCAAACTCTTGGGCTTAAGCGACTCTCTTGCCTCAGCCTCCCGAGTTGCTGGGACTTCAGGTGCCCACCACAATGCCCGGTTTTTTGTTTCTTTGGTTTTTGTTGTTGTTGTTGTTATAATTGTTGTTTAGCAGGCCCAGGCTGGGTTCAAACCCACCAGCCCTGGTGTATGTGGCCGGCATCCTAACCACTGAGGCACCAAGCTGACTACTATAGTATGTATTATGCACTCTTATATACACGTCTGTACATTTTTGCTGCACCTTTCGGTAAACTATGGCCATCATGACATTTCACCTCTTGAAAGACAGTGTGGTATATAATGCTAATAATGTGGCTATAAATAAGAAAAGTAACAATATATCCTACTGTCATATGATACCCATATTCAGATATATCTTAAACAGTGTTATTCTCAAACCAGCATATAATTAAAGTTTGCATTGTTTTGGATCACTTTAGATTGTTACAATCTACAGCAGTTATCCTGCCTTCCCACCCTCTTTCTTTCTTTCGCCCCCTTAACATTGAAGGTGGACCAGTTTGATTTCTTTTAAATTGTCCCACTCTGGGCTCGGCGCCTGTGGCTCAATCGGCTAAGGCGCCAGCCACGTACACCTAAGGTGGCGGGTTTGTATCCTCAGCCCAGGCCCGCCAAACAACAATGATGGCTGCAACCAAAAAAATGGCTGGGCGTTGTGGCGGGTGCCTGTGGTCCCAGCTACTTGGGAGGCGGAGGCAGGAGACTCGCTTGAGCCCAGGAGTTGGAGGTTGCTATGAGCTGTGATGCCGTGGCACTCTACCCAGGGGGATAGCTTGAGGCACCGTCTCAAAAAATAAAATAAATTGTCCCAGTCTGTGGAATCAGTTGATTGCCACCTCCTTATGTTACTCATTTTCACTTAGTTACCTATTCCCTATATTCCAGTTGCTGTAAATTAAAAGTCAGGTCTAAACATTTGATTACAGTCATACTTAACATTTTTTGCAAGAATATTTCATAGGTGAAGCTATATATTTTGTCATTAGAGCAAGAAGTACAATCTTGGTTTTAGTTAAAATTTAAGTTTGATTTTTTGACTCTACTATCTTTTATTTTTAAATTCTTTTTTTTTTTTTTTTGAGACAGAGCCTCAAGCTATCCCCCTGAGTAGAGTGCCATGGCATCACAGCTCATAGCAACCTCCAACTCCTAGACTCAAGTGAGTCTCCTGCCTCCGCCTCCCAAGTAGCTGGGACCACAGGCACCCGCCACAACGCCTGGCCATTTTTTGGTTGCAGCCATCATTGTTGTTTTGGCGGGCCGGGGCTGGGGACTCGAACCCGCCACCCTAAGTGTATGTGGCTGGCGCCTTAGCCAATCGAGCCACAGGCGCCGAGCCTATTTTTAAATTCTTAGTTTATATTCATGCTTAGCTTCCATGTCACTCTCAAAAAGAGAAGAAAATGTTTAAAGCAGATATAAATTCACGTTGATTTTGAGCTAAATTTAGTAATCTTGGAAGTTTTTCAATTTGTTGTGTTTTCTGATTTTAAGCGAAACTTATCCTTTTGATTTTAAATATTTCTTGTAACGAACATTTAAACTGCTTACATACAGTTAGTGATGTATATTGTTCGTCCTGTTCTTTCTTCAATTATACGTGAACCTGCTAAGAAACCCTGGTAAGTTTCTACTCATTGTTTACATTGAATCTCAAATTGTTAAGGGACCAATAAGTAAACAGCTGTTGTTTGCCTGAAGAACTTTATGAGCCAGGGTCATGCTGTAGATAATTTTAACGCTTTCTTTTCTTCCGATCCTTTTTACAGAGCAATGGAGGAACAAAGCGGCAAAAGATATCCCATCAAAATTACATAGCCTATCAAAAGCAAGTTATTCGGCGAAGTATGCGGCATAGGAAAGTTCGTGGTGAGAAAGCACTTCTTGTTTCTGCTAATCAGACATTAAAAGAATTGAAAATTCAGGTGAGAAAAATATAACATCTGTTCAAGTTTGCTCTGGAGTTCAGAGGGCCTTCAGGGATTCCTGCTTTCCACCTGTATTTATAAACATATCTGCATTTGCTTTCTGAAACCTGAAGTTTTGAAAATAGCCAAGAATTTTTCTGTGAAGACGAAAGTGATTTTCAGATTCTGACAACTGGCGCAGGCTCAGAGTAGCTTTCCTGTAGTGAGAAACATGGAGTGTTGAGGTTGCTCCGGGATCGTTGTTCCCTCACTTCATTGTGCTGTTTCTGTTTGACTGCTTAGTAGGTATTGGAGCCTATGATCCGGCTCTGCTGTAAAACTTAAGGGAGGATAAAAGGCGGCCACCTGATTGCTTGTTCTCCAGTAGGAGTCAGAAATTCTTTTTTCACATGTTTCTGGTGGCATCTCAGTCTATATGACAGAATTTTAACGTTATCTTTACCTTTCTGTATACAGTGGTATTTTCCAAATTTGTTTTAAGGTTCCTTTTAGATCATGTTCATTCCATGATTATAAGGTAGGCATCAAGAAAATGCTTCACGATGTTATTTCTTGGTTTCAGTACTAAAGTACTATGAGGGAGCATTCAAATTGTATATCTTAAACCCTAGGCAAAAGGAGCTGATAAATTCAAGATGTCCATGAAAAAATCTGGCCCTTAATCTGTTTCAGTCACTGATAGATATCCAAAAAGTTGCCCAAATTTCCTTCTTTGCTACTTTTATGTGGCATAGTTTACTGGTTATGCATTTTTCTTGTTACTGATATTTATCATTGTAATTGAGGCAAAAGTACAGGCTTCCTTTGAGGGTGTTATGTGTTCCAGATTGTCCTGAGAATAGTATTTTCCTTGGTTGAACCCACAGCTCTGAAAATAAACATGTTGGCATAATATCTTTGTTTTGTTAGTGTACCTTTTACATCTGAGAAAGCTTGTTTCTATCACCAACTTTCTGTGTGTCAGGGGTTAATCTTGAACATTCAAAACCTTACAAAAAGAGACCCTGTGGATAATGACATTTTGAAAGCCTGTGCTGCTTTTATTATGGACTGCTATTCTTGGAGAATTAACCAGAAGTCAGCAGAAGTAACCCGTCCATCAGGGAGTGTGTTGCTTGCATGAATGAGCTGCTAGAAGGCAGGAGCTATTCATGTCACCCCCAGATGTGCTCTTCTCAGAGGCTCTCTCCCACTCCTGTGTCAGGGACCATTGTGGTCCAAACAGATCGAAAGAAAGGGCAATGAAGTCTAATTTTCCCCTCACTGCTCAATGGTGGTAGCATTTAAAGCTTCACCTAGGGTGACTATTTGCATAGTAGCCTGCGTAGCATTGAAGTTTGTGGTGTGCATGTGTGTGATCCTCAGTTATTGATGGTGGGTTTTTCTTTTGGGTTTTTTGGGGGGTAGGGTTGTTTTGTTTTTTTAAGCGTGTAATTCATTTTTTAATGTTTGGTGGAGCCTTTCCTCTGAGGTTACTGCATTTCTCAGCTAACGCTATCTACCACATACATTTGCTCAAAACCGTAAGAAACTTGGCTTTGCCTAATTATGAATTCATCCACCTTTGATGCCATAAAGTTAATGAAGTGCAATTTATTCATCTCCTTCCTCTGAAGATGCACAGTGGTTAATTGTATTATTTCATTTCCCCAAAGATAGGTCTTCAGTGGGTGGTATTTGCCTCCCTTAGAAGAGAGAACATTTTGGCACAGAGGTTAAATGGCTGGCAGCTGAGGCTATTGCTCCCGCGTTTTCTTATTTAAGCCCATCCCCCTTAGCAACAGGGTTTTCATTGTTCCTGTTAGCTCCATAGATCAGGGACGCTGCAACTCAAGCATTCTCCTGGTGCTTACAGTTTACGAATTACTGTGCCATGGGCCTTCATGCCTCGGCTGACCTGTTTTCTCATTAACAAACATTTACTGTCTTTCATAGTACCTTGTCCGCAAAACCCGTCTGGGCCTCCATCATAACTCTCACTTCACCCTGTGCTCCCTAAATCCTGCACAAACCTTCAGCCACCCTCTTCACGACTTTGTTTTGCCCTCCTGTGAACCCCTCTAGGATGGGATTATTCACTTTAATATTTCCAGCACTTAACCGCAGTACCTGACACATGGCAGCTTCTTAATAAATGCTGTGTTTCTGAATGCATTTAAATGTCCTTGTCTGTGCTCAAAATACAAAGTATATGCATCAGCCCCTCAGTGATGGTATGCATGCCTGGAAGTATTTGATATCTGTCTAGTCATAGAGGGTGGTGCGGAAACCCTTAGCATTTAGAGAAGTTGGGAAGAAGCCTTTCTATAGTCAAGTAGCTGTGACCCTGCCCACATTAAGTTAGCATCACAAACTCCACCATGACTCTGCTTGCATGTTACTGGGTTCCATCTACTAACCTGGGGTTAGATGCCTCTGCTGGGTATTTATGCGAGCTCAGCTGGCTTTGGTGGAACTATGCTGCCAGTATTCCCTGCGTACCAGAAATACGACCATTGATGACACCAGAGCACTTTGTATTGATTGCTTACCACAATTCTCTGGTTAGTTTTCCGGAGGCTGATAGCTTTTGAGAAGTCCAGATAAGATTCTGGCCCAACAGGGATGTCAGTGTTGTTATTCTCACTCTTATCCTTAATCCTATTTATCTGTATGCCATTGTTAAAATCACTTGGGCCCAGCTTATTAAGCTTGCAGGCCCGTTATGCACACAGCTAGTTCCCACCTGACTTGTTAGACACCTTTTATCTTCACATCCAAGAAGTAGAGTATAGGAAAAGATAAGAATGGTTTTTGCATAATATCATGGATGTTAATGTAATATAAGATACATGTAATAGAATATATCAGTGACTATGTAAGTGAATTATAAAGTATAATAAAACACTCTTGAACTTGTCCTCAAAGTTAAGAATTAGAAAAATATTATTGAAAGTACTTCTTTGTGCCTATCTGAGCCCAATTACAACTTGCCTTCCAGACCTAATTAGAATCCAGAAATAATTTACAAAAGCATGTAAGTATTATGCATACCAGTATTTTGGATTGTATTTAATTTTTAACATTTGGCAGAACTGGGGTAGGGCATATGCTCCCTACCCTTAAGGAGTTCATATTTGGTTCCTAGAGACAAGACTCAAGTCTAAGAATATATGACGTTCCCAGGGGCTGAATTATGTATGTAGTCCAGGCTATTTGCTAAAGGAATAAAAACAGAGAAGGGAGAATAGTCTAGCCAGGTTGCTGGTTTATTTAAAGATGGTCTTAAGAAGGAATTTGGACTTTTTATGAAAGGATGTGGAGCCTGGGAACAGTGGGGTGACAGCAGTGACCTTGCTTATGCCTCACAACCATAGTAACTGTCAGCCCAGCCCCACCTCACTCATTTGAGATCCTCACATCCCAACCCTTGGGGGGGGTGATAAGGTACAGAACAAAGGTTCTTTGTGTATAATTGTTTTCTAACTCTCTACCGTATATCAGGATGATATCCCTAGTGGGAAAATAGCAAGTGGGCTGCCTGCAAACAGTAGTGGTTTTTGTACCTTGTAGCTTTTTTTGGTTTGTTAGTATATGTGGTTTTTACTATGGAATATATTGAGGGTTATTTGATTGATGGTTGTTTGTTAGAATCCATTCATTATTAATTCAAGTAGTATTCAAATAGGGTATAAGTCTCAGTGTTTTGCTTTTTACAGACTTTGTCTCTTTTATATTGGCACAGATCATGCATGCATTTTCAGTTGCTCCTTTTGACCAGAATTTGTCAATTGATGGGAAGATTTTAAGTGATGACTGTGCCACCCTTGGCACCCTTGGCGTTATTCCTGAATCTGTCATTTTACTAAAGGTAAGTAGCAGCTCCTTAGCTGAGGAACTCTAGTTGTGAAATGAAACACACCTACAAGCTGCAGAGGTGGTTGTTGAAATATGCCTCAGGGCCTCAGCAGGGTGTGGAAAGAAGCAACTGCCATTAGCTTTTGCTGCCCTCTGAATCACCCAGCTCTGGCTGAGCCCCATGAGATTTAGGGGATATGAGGACATCATTGTGTCTCATTCTTAGGTGTCACAGTAGGCTGTAGTGATGCGTGGCCTGGCATCATCAATTGCCTGTATCCTAAGGAGGTGAAGGCTTTCTCTGAGCCTTTTTGGAATCAGGTTACTTTGTCCTCTTTCCTATTCCCTATTAAGGCAGGGCACAATCTGCTAAGCCTTAAACCTGACTTCTCCTGTTTGATTTTCTATAATAAGGGCTACTAGGCTTCTCCAGATATATATCGTTTTTTTCATTCCCCTGAGATTAGGAGGACAGGAGTGATGTTGGGTTGTGCCTAGCTGAGCACTGAGGATTGCCTGTCATTCCTAGAAGCAGCCCCACTGGATGTCCTGATGGGCCAGCTGGTCTCAGGCCATAAAGTCTCTATCCCCGCCCCCATAACCTCTCCCTATCACACAATACCCCCTTTTTTCCATTTTTGGGCTAGAGGGAGATTTTGTTCTTTTCTTTTTTTTTTTTTTTTTGAGATGGAGCCTCAAGCTATACCCTTGGGTAGAGTGCCATGGCATCACAGCTCATAGCAACCTCCAACTCCTGGGCTCAAGCGAGTCTCCTGCCTCCGCCTCCCAAGTAGCTGGGACCACAGGCGCCCACCACAACGCCCAGCCATTTTTTTTTTTTTTTTTTTTGGTTGCAGCCATCATTGTTGTTTGGCAGCCTGGGCTGGGGATTTGAACCCGCCACCTTAGGTGTACGTGGCTGGCGCCTTAGCCGATTGAGCCACAGGCACCGAGCCAGCAGATTTTGTTCTTAAAACACACTAACGATACTGATGTCTGCATCTTAATGCAAAAATGCTGCCCTCTACCTGCCCCCCCAAAAAGACTAAAGATAAAGGATGAATGTCAGCAAGTATGGTAACTAACTTCTTTTACACATATCTAGCTCTATTATTTTTAACAAGAATTATGAAAACCTGCTGACTTCACTGACATTTTCATAATTTTTGTTAAAATAATATGTCTAGATTCAGCATCCTCCCCAACCTTTTCCCTGACTTCTAGATCAGCAAAATCACTTAACCGTATGGCTGCTATTAAAGTATCCCCTTTTTTCCTCTTGGTTGAAAACTAAAAAAGGGGATACTTTACCAGCCAGTAAGCTACTAAACAAGCATAAAGCACCAGGCTTTGTCACAATAGTCAAAATACTCAGGTGGTTTAATTGGATTTCTGTCTAGGGGATAGAAATTGGCTTTGGATTTAGCAGATGTGGAAGACATTCTAAGAAAGTAGGGGCTTCTGAGATGTTATTAAGAAAAAAGTCATTGAACCAGCATCATTATTAGCCCAATTCTGCTCTCCCTAGGGCCCTGATTTACTTACTTCCCTTTGCCTCTTGTGTTTCTTGGGAAGTGGCCAGAAAAATCCCCACTGTGTCAAACACTACTGCATAATGTGGTAGAATAATTCTTCACGTTTTTAGTTTTGTTATTTAAAGAAAAGGTCTCACAGACTGGAGTGCAGTGGCACAGTCACAGCTCGCTGCAGCCTCAAGTTTCCAGGCTCAGGTGATCCACCTGCCTCAGCCTCCTGGGTAGCTGGTTCTGCAGACACGGACCTCCTTGCCCAGCTAATTTTTTTAACATATATTATGTTTTTATAGAGATAATGTCTCACATTACTTAGGCTGTTCTTAAACTCCTGCCCTCAAGAGACTCTCACTTTGGCCTCTGAAAGTGCTGGGATCACAGGCTTCTGCCTCCACATCAAGCTCAAAGTCTAATTTTTTATTTCTACCTAACTCTCACTGCCACCACTGGTGTCTTAACCCACAATGATAAATTAGTGTTTGGTAACCTCAGGGGTATCTAAACATTTCTATATCTAAAGATGCATTTGGCCAGGCTCCATGGGTCATGTCTATAATGCCAAAACGTTGGGAGGCCAAAACAAGAGGATCACTTGGTGCCAGGAGTCCTAGACCAGCCGGGGCAACATAGTGAGTCCCTGTCTCTAAAAAAAAGAATTTTTTTTTTAATTAACCCAGTGTGGTGGTATACACCTGTAATCCCAACTACTCCAGAGGTTGAAGAGGGAGGAACATACGAGCCCAGGAGTTTGAGGTTTCAGTAAGCTGTGATCTCGTAGCTGTACTCCAGATCTTGTGACAGGGCAAGATTTTGTCTCAATAAATAAATGAATGAATGAATGTGTGATTAGGAGTGGGAAAACAGTGCTGCCCTCCCCCAGCCCCTACACTGTATACTTGAATCATGGGCCAAACTTCAGACTCCCATTCCCACCTGGGGAATTGTCTTTTGAATTGTCTCCATTTGTTTTTTAGGCCGATGAACCGATTGCAGATTATGCTGCAATGGATGATGTCATGCAAGGTAAAGAGGAATTTCTTTTAGGAATCTATTGATTAACTGTCAGAAGGAGGTGGGATTTTAGATATTGAAGCTCCAGTATACAATGCTTTTACTTTAAGCTTGTAAGAAGCTTCCACATGTTGTGTGAAAGAGAGAAGTGTCTATAAAAACTTGGAAAATGGACAGCAGAGAGAATGGTAAATATTTAGCTGACCTGAGGAAATTGTTAATCTGCTAAGGCAGGAGGTCAACAAGAAGCAAAATTGAGTCAGATTGGCATTGGAGGCCCACATACCTCCGACGGTGGGAGTGAGTTGTGAGCCTAAAAGGATACTTGGTTGGAAAACTGTTTAAGAAGTAATGAGATAGCTCCCAACCCTTCACATACATATCACTGGCCCTCCCCTACCTGGACCTCAGATGGACAACCAGAGTTAACAAGTTTCAGCACTTGGAAGAAATTAGACTAGGAAGGTGGAAATGAGGCCTATTCCATACCAAATAAAGAGACTGCCCCCCCCCCCCATCCTCTGCTCAAACAGACTGGCAGCATCACTCACATACCACACAGGGGAAGAAGGAGGTTCCTCTTCAGGGAACCTGAATAAAATAACCATCTGGCTCTTCTTGTCCAAGTGGGATTTATCCCAGGGATGCAGGAATGGTTTCACATATGCAAATCAATAAATGTGATGTACTTGTTTCATATCAACAAAATGAAGAGCAAAAGCCATATGGTCAGCTCAGTAGACTCAGAAAAAGCATTTGATAAAGTTCAACATCCCTGTGATTAAAGAAAACTCTCAAATTAAGCGTAGAAAGAATGTTCTTCATAATAAAGTCCATGTATGACAAACCCACAGCTAATATATGGAATAGGGGAAAAGCCAATAGCCTTTTCTTTAAATCAAGAATGGCCACTTTATTACTTGCCTTTTTTTTTTTTTTTGAGAGCTGGGATCTTGCTATGTTGTCCAAGCTGGCTGTGAACTCCTGGACTCAAGCAATCCTCCTTCCTTAGCCTCTTGAGTAGCTGAGACTACAGGCATGCTTTACAGCATCCAGCTCACCACTCTTATTCAGCATAATGCTAGAAGTCCTGACAGAGCCATCAGACAAGAGAAAAAAATAAAAGGTATCCAAGTTAGAAAAGAGGAAGTCAGTCAAATTGTTTCTCTTTGTAGATGACATGATCTTATATATCAAAAAAACCCGGGGCCGGGACGGTGGCTCAAAGGAGTAGGGCACTGGCCCCATATACCCCCAGGGGCAGGTTCACGCCCGGCTCTGGCCAAAAATGCAAAAAAAAAAAAAAACCCTAAAAACTCCACTAAAATACTGTAAATAATGATAAACAAATTCAGTAAAGTTGTAAGATACAGAAATCAACATACAAATATCAGTAGCATTTCAATGCTAATAAACTAAAAGGCTTGGCACCAGCCATGTACACCGAGGCTGCTAAACAATGACAACTACAACAAAGAAAGAGCCGGGTGTTGTGGCAGGCCCCTATAATCCCAGCTACTTGGGAGGCTGAGGCAAGAGAATCTCTTAAGCCCAAGAGTTTGAGGTTGCTGTGAGTTTTGACACCACAGCACTCTATTGAGGGCTACTTAATAAGACTCTGTCTCAAATAAATAAAATAAAAAACAATTCATAAAACACCATTTATAATAGCTATGAAAACACCTAAAAAAAACATAAACAAGGAGCTAAAAGACTTCTGCAAGGAAAACTATACAGCACTGATGAAAGAAATCAAAGAAGACACAAATGAATCCATGCTCATGGATTGGAAGAATTAATATGGTTAAAATGATCATACTACCCAAAGTTATCTTTTTTTTTTTGAGTCTTAGTTGCCCTGGGTAGAGTGCGGTGGCATCCTAGCTCACAGCCAACCTTAAACTTGGGCTCAGGCAATCCCCTTGCCTCAGCCTTCCATGTAGCTGGGACTACAGGGGGCCCCCACAACATTCAGCTAGTTTCTCTATTTTAGTAGAGACAGGTTCTCAACTTTTGCTCAGGCTGGTCTCAAACTCCTGAGCTCAGGCAGTACACCAGCCTCAACTTCCAAGAGTGCTGGGATTACAGGCATGAGCCACCGCACCAAGCCTCCCAAAGCAGTCTATGGATTCGATCCCATACCTACTAAAATACCAATGACATTTTTCACAGAAACAACCCCAGAATTTGTATAGACCACAAGAGATCCCAAATAGCCAAAGCAATCCTGCACAAAATGAACAAAACTGGAGGCATCACACTACTTGATAAAAGTATATCAAAATATACTTCTGAGCTATATTAACTAAAACAGCATGGTGCTGGTATAAGAACAGACACATAGACCAGTGGAACAGAATAAAGAACAGAGAAGTTAACCTACCTATCTACAGCCAACTAATTTTAGACAAATGTGGCAAAGACACAAAGTGAGGAAAGAGTAGTGTCTTTAATAAATGGTGCTGGGAAAACTGGATATCCACTTGCAGAAGAATGAAACTGGATTCCTGTCTCTCACTGTATACAAAAATGAACTCAAGGGTGGTGCCTGTGGCTTCAAGGAATAGGGTACCAGCCCCATATACCAAAGGTTGTGGGTTCAAACTCAGCCCCAGCCAAAAACTGCAAAAATCAACTCAAAACATAAAGACTTCAGTGTAAGACCTGAAGCTATAAAACTACTGGAAGAAAGCAAGGGAAATGTTTCAGGAAATTTATCTATGTAAGTATTTTATGGCTAAGATCTCAGAAGCACAGACTACAAAGCCAAAAACAAATGGGACTATATTAAACTAAAAAGCTTCTGCACAGTGAAGGAATCAGCAGAGTGAAGAGACAACCCAGGAGAAAACATTTGCAAACTATCCATTTGGCAAGGGACTAATACCTAGAATATGCAAGGAACTCAACAAAAAAACAAAAAATTCCATTCAAAAGTAGGCAGAGGATCTGAATCATTTCTCTAAAGAAGACATACAAATTGTCAACAGGTATGTGAAAAGTGCTCAATATCATCAATCAGGGAAATAAAAATCAAAAGCACAGTGAGATAATATATTATCTCGGTTGGAATAGGTATTATTAAAAAGACAAAAAAATACAAATGTTGGTTAAAATGCAGTGAAAAGGAAACTTTTTTTTTGAGACGGAGTCTCACTATGTCGCCCTTGGTAGAGGGCAGTGGTGTCACAGCTCACAGCAACCTCCAGTTCTTGGGCTCAAGTGATTCTCTTGCCTCAGCCTCCCAAGTAACTGGGACTATAGGTGCCCACCACAACGCCTGGCTATTTTTTTGTTGTTGTTGTTGTTGTCGCCATTGTTGTTTAGCTGACTGGAGCTGGGTTCAAACCCGCCAGCCTCCGTATATATGGCTGGTGCCATAAGCACTGTGCTACAGGTGCCAAACTGAAAAGGGAAGTCTTATATACTGTCGGTGGGATTGTAAATTAGTCCAGCCATGTGGAAAACAGTATGAAGTTTCTCAAAAAATTAGAAATAGGGCTCGGCGCCTGTGGCTCAATCGGCTAAGGTGCCAGCCACATACACCTAAGGTGGCGGGTTCGAATCCCCAGCCCGGGCCCACCAAACAACAATGATGGCTGCAACCAAAAAACAGCCGGGTGTTGTGGCGGGCGCCTGTGGTCCCAGCTACTTGGGAGACAGAGGCAGGAGACTCGCTTGAGCCCAGGAGTTGGAGGTTGCTGTGAGCTGTGATGCCATGGCACTCTACCCAGGGGGATAGCTTGAGGCTCCATCTCAAAAAAAAAAAAAGAGTCCTGCAAGAAAGACAGCAGACTGTACTTGTGAGCTCACTGGACAATGAAACGTGCTTCTGGCATTGGCCGGCTGCGTCCACTGTCAGGTGCCTTTGGGGTGTTCTGGCTGTTCAAGAAAATGCCAGCACAAAGGTCAAGGTCAGGCCTAAGGGCTTGCTTTCAAAACCTACAAAGTACCACCGAGGCAGAACTGGTTTGGAGTTCTAGGAACCTGATACAGCACTTGGCTACTCAAGGGAGGCACCAGGACAAGGAGTAAGGACCCAGGATGTGGTTGTTTTTAAAATAATTCAGAGAAGGGAGGATTTTATTTTCAATGAATAGCCTTTTAAATTGTTCAATTATTTACCAAGACCATGTAACAAAAAAGAAGTTGGTTTATGGTTTTGAATCATTAAAAATATTTTTTTTCCCATCTTATTTCTATAAGGTCAAAAGCTTGGCTTTGATGGAGGTCAGAGGACAAGGCCATCACTCAGAGGGAGGCAGGGTTTCCTCTGAAAGGCCTTTCTCCCAATCTGTCTTACTTCTCATTACCCCAAAGTCTGGCAATGGCTATCTCAGAGTGGGAAATGAAAGGGGATAATTAGCTGAATGTTAGTCCCCAGGCTGGAATTTGACCACTCTGGGAGCAGGAGCTCAGGCACAGACAGGGGCAAGGAATATTCATAGAGCTGGGCATAGTGGGTCACACCTGTAATCCTAGCACTCTGGGAAGCTGAGGCAGATGGATTGCTTGAGCAAGAGCAAGACCCCATCTCTAAAAAATGGCTGGCTGTTATGTGGGCACCTGTAGTTCCAGCTGCTTGGGAAGCTAAGGCCAGAAGATCACTTAAATCCAAGAGTTTGAGGTTGCTGGGAGCTCTGACACTATGGCACTTTAAGGAGGAGGGTGACAGAGTGAGATTCTGTCTCAAAAAAAAAAAAAAAAAAGGCAGGGCAGGGTGGCTCATGCCTGTAATCCTAGAACTCTGGGAGGCCGAGGCAGGTGGATTGCTTGAGCTCAGGAGTTTGAGACTTGCCTCAGCAAAAGCAAGACTCCATCTCTACTAAAAGCAGAAAAAAATCGCTCAGCACCTATAGCTCAGGGGTTAGGGCATCAGCCATATACACCGAGGCAAGTGGGTTCAAACCCGGCCTGGGCCTGCTAAACAACAATGATAATTGCAACAAAAACGAAAGAAAGAAAAGAAAGAAAGTAAAGAAAAGAAAGAAAAGAAAGAAAAGAAAGAAAAGAAAGAAAGAAAGAAAGAAAGAAAGAAAGAAAGAAAGAAGAAATGAGGCAAGAGGATGGCTACAGCCCAAGAGTTGGAAGTTGCTATGAGCTATGATGCCACAGCACTCTACCCAAGGCAACAGCTTGAGACTCTGTCTCAAAAAAGGTGTGTGGGGGGCAATGCTTTGTGGCTCCAGTTGTCATAACTGTTGACCAATCCATCAGCTGAAGAAAGGAGGAAGAATGGACAGAGCAGAACCTAATGTAGCAATGGCCATGCCCTATGATCACCCCAAGGGAAAAGCATGAAATTTGATGAGTCATCAAGTCATTTCACAAATAAGAACCGGTCCCTGGATTAAGACTCACAAATTGATAAAATATGCAGCCTGGAGGAGGATGTCCCAGTCGAAGTTTGGAGCTGGTACACTTGCTGTATCCCAAAGCACTGGCAGAACCCTTGTTCCAGCCCAGGGCCCACCTGAATTACAATTGTGCCTATAACATCCCCCTATTCCATCACGCAGTCAGTTCCTCCATCCCCCGTCAAATGAGCCAAGCTCCAAATTACACAACTTGGGAATGTAAATTACCCTCAAGATACCGTAGTATGTCAAGATTAGGGAATCGATAGTTAATTGGTATAAGGGGATAGTCATGGTTTTATCTTAACCTCAGCACTTGGAATTGTTTCATCAAAGCAAAACTCAGTCTTGGGATGGCTCTCTTAGGCAGAAGAGGGTCATCTAATTATCTAATTTTTTTCAGGGTTTCAAAGTGGTGTTCCCTGAACATTTTCTGCCCCCCACACTTCCCCTGGAGATTCACTGGAGTCAGCCATTGTCTTACTCCCTATTTGTAATTTGCCACTTTCTTCCCATCCCAAGTGCTCAGCAATCAGTGTGGGTGTTGAAGAAATCCTACCCCACTCCCCTAAATCCTTGGTCATTCCCTAGTGGTCCCGATCTGGATGCAGAGAGCACAGCAGTGTCCTGTGTAGGCACAGGCTTCTATTTATTTATACCGAACATTGATTTCATAAACATCATTGACCATCAGCCACAATTGACAAGTTAAAAAGAACTTCACACATCCGAATGGTTATATTGCATTTAATCAGTGTTTGCCCCTGATGGCAGCATGGCTAATTCTTTTCAGACTCTTAGCCCCTAGAACCTACAGTTTGCCAGTTATTCACTATGGGTGGTGTGTGCTGGTGCTGTGATTAGACTGTCACTCTTGCCATCATGAGACCTGCTGCTGTTAGAACTGCAGAATGTTCCTGACTACTTCAACATAGTGGCTGTCCGGGGGTGGCTTCCTTGGACTCCCAGGCTGCAGGAACTTCTTAATTGTGGGGATATTGCTGATACGTGTTTTAAATGCCTGAAATTTAAAAAAAAAAACAGTAAAATCAGGGGCTCGATGGCAGTTACAATCTTTAAGAAAAATCAAAATCTGCCATGAATTGAGGGTGCTTAAATCTTCAGTTTTATGGAGCCCAGGGTGTTGAATCTGAGTTAATTCCTTCATTAAGTGTTTGCCGGATGTTCCTGAGAAGGGTACTCCCATTGCTGATGAGTTTAGCATGAGTTAAATTATCTTAGTAAAAAGTCATTGTCACAGTCACTCAGCGCATATCAAAACTGCTAAAATACAAGCTGGGCATGGTGGCTCATGCCTGTAATGCTAGCACTATGGGAGGCCGTTGTGGGTGGATTGCCTGAGCAAGAGCCAGACACCCATCTCTAAAAAAATAGCTGGGCATTGTGGCGGGTGCCTGTAGTCCCAGCTATTTGGGAAGCTGAGGCAAGAGAATCACTTGAGCCCAAGAGTTTGAAGTTGCTGTGAGCTATGACAGCACAGCACTCTACCTAGGGTGACAAAGTGAAACTCTGTGTCCAAGAAAAAAAACCCCAAAAAAACCATATACACAGAAAACAGACATGGCAGCCTTGCTTTGTTGAGAAAATATGCTCAAAGCCCTAAAAAAAATTAATAATAATAATAATAAAATAAAGTACTAGATTTTCATGCTAGAAATAAAAAACAATGTATATTTTCTCTCTTCATAAAGTTTCTTTTTTTGAGACAGAGTCTCACTTTGTCACCCTAGGTAGAGTACCGTGGCATCACAGCTCACAGCAACCACAAATTCTTGGGCTCAAGTGATCCTCTTGCCTTGGCTGCCCGAGTAGTTGGGACTACAGGTGCCCACCACAACGCCCGGCTGTTTTTTTAGAGAGGGGGTCTTGCTCTTGCTCAAGCTGATCTCAAACTCCTGAGTTCAAGCAATCCACCCACCTCAGCCTCCCAGAGTGCTGGGGTTACAGGTATGAGCCGCTGCGCCCGGCCTTTCATAAAGTTTTACGTCCTAACAGATCCCATTCTCTACGCAAGAGAAAGTAACCAAAATGAATAAAATTACTTTTAAAATCATCTTCTTACCTTTCTTTTGCGATTGGCCTAGAAGTACATTTTGTTTCAGTTTTTGTTCCCATCCCTTTTTTTCCCAGGGGCTGTGTGTGAATATTAAAATACTTCAGCAAAATAAAAATAAAAAATACCTTTAGCAGAGGGAAGTCAGAAAGAACAGAAGCATCCAATTCTTCCACCATTAAAATAGCTTCTAGCAATTGTACATCTGCCCAACTGAATTTGTTGCCAACAAGAAAATCTTCTCCGTGGTCTTTCAAAATCTACAGAAAGAAAAATAAGAAGAACATCAAATGAAAGTAAAAACTATTTTGCCTGGCTAAACATTTACAAAAGCATAAAATCTTTTATACAGGTTGGATGTACTGAAGACTCTTTTTTCTTTTTTATATTTTGCAATGCTGGCAAGGATAGAATGAAACCAACACTCCTGCACATGCCGTACACTGGCATGATGTTTCTGGAATTTTGTCAGGGACTGTGAAGACCCCACGGGTGTCGAAGTGCTGGTACTGGGTTCTTGTTATAAAGCTGAAGGTGGCTGAATAAAAGTTTACTCGCTGGAACAGGGAGATATAAAAAGGACAGTTAGCTAAAGCCTGGCTGCTGTACCACCAGCAGAAACAAGCCACCAACGACATAGCAGAAGTCCAAACCCGAGCCCCATCAAAAAGCTAATTCATCACTATCCAGTGAAAAGTAAATGTTTGAAAGAAAAAACAAACAGGTGTTACTTTGAGTAGCAAATACATCAAATATGGACTTACTCCATAAATAAGGAACAAAGATAAATTTAGGTACCACATCTCTGCCCCGATACATACCAGAATAAAAATAAATGTTAGCACAGACCAAAAAAAAGTTGGGAATTAGTGAATTTTAGAATATCCTGGCCAAGGCAAAGATAAAAATATTTGATGGATATATCAAATATACCAAATATACAGAATGTGACTCCTGCTGAAGATAAGCACATATCTAAAAATTACACAGGCCGGGCTCTGTGGCTCACGCCTGTAATCCTAGCACTACAGGGAGGCCGAGGAGTGTGGACTGCCTGAGCTCATGGGTTCAAAAGCAGCCTGAGCCAGAGTGAGACCCCTGTCTCTAAAAAAATAGCCAGGTGTTATGGTGGACACCTATAGTCCCAGCTACTCAGGAGGCTAAGGCAAGAGGGTGGCTTGAGCCCAAGAGTTGGAGGCTGTTGTGAGTTATGATGCAGTGGCCCTCTACCAAGGGTGACAAAGTGAGACTCTGTCTCAAAAAATAAAATAAAATAAAATGTACACAGCATGTAAGGAAACCCAACTCAGCTATGAGGCAAAGGCAATAAGACAAATGAAAAGGAGAATTTTGAGCCACAGGGCCAAAAATAAGAATGAATTCTGGAAAGGGTAAAAAAATGTCTAAAATGGCACAATGGAGACTTTACCTAACAAACACAAACAATGTAACCTCATATTAATCTGAAATTTAAAAGAAAAAGAAAAAGAAAATGTTTAAAATGTTCAAAGAGTGGCTCAGCGCCTGTGGCTCAATCGGCTAAGGCACCACCCACGTACACCTAAGGTGGCAGGTTTGAATCCCCAGCCCGGGACCGCCAAACAACAGTGATGGCTGCAACCAAAAAATGGCCGGGCGTTGTGGCGGGCGCCTGTGGTCCCAGCTGCTTGGGAGGCGGAGGCAGGAGACTGGCTTGAGCCCAGGAGTTGGAGGTTGCTATGAGCTGTGATGCCATGGCACTCTACCCAGGGGGATAGCTTAAGGCTCTGTCTCCAAAAAAAAAAAACAAACAAAAAAACACCTAATTATCTACTTTATTTCCAAGAATGAACATACCTAGGGACTTAGTTTCTATAAATTGACATTTTCCCCTAGTAATGAAATACTTTAGATATCAACACTTCTTTTGAAAAAAGCATTACTATATTTTAAGTCAGCACTTTACAGTAGAAATATCATATGAACCCTGTATGTAATACTAAGTTTTAAATAATAACTACATTTAAAAGTAGAAGGAAACAGGTGAAATTAATTTTAATAATGTATCATATCATTAAAGGTATTATTTCAACATGTAATCAATATGGAAAAGACCCAGGCCAGGACAAGCTTGGAAGGGGGGTTCGCAAAGCAGTGGAGAAGGTATGGTTCAGCCCAGTGTATAGTAGAGAATTTGCTTGTCTTAGTCAGACTGGGGCTGGCCCAGAGTTGCTGAGAAAACAGTAAGTAACCCTCTGGAGTGTAGGCATGGGGCAGGCAGTCAGCAAATGGTCTGGTGTGCAGGAGACGTCTGGGGGCAGAAACCTTTCAAAGTAAATGAGCCATGCAGGGGTTGAGAGGCCCAGGGGACTATAGAATGAGCGACCAACCACTCACTGTGTGGTCCTCCAGGCCATAGGCAGCTGAGAGAATGGATAAATGGCAGGAACTCTGATTTCCATGTTGAGGGTGTTGTGGAAATGTTGTCACTAAATCAGAGCTGCGAGGTCACAAGAGAGACTGTGTTCTGGGCCACTGGATAGGCAGACTTGACTGGATTCCTTTATACCCACGTGGCATCCTCTACCCCCAAGAGCCCTAGAAATTATCAGAAGTGTCTTTCTCGTGTAGTGTCCTTCTAGTACCCTCTCTTAAGAAAGCTTAATGTTATGCTCACTCTAAAGGAGAAGTACTTAAAGGAATTCCATTATAGCGTGTATATTGATGGGTGTGTCAGAGCTGAGAGGCAGTAAGCTGACACACACACATACATGTGTATATAAACACATACACATATGTGCGCACATATATTTGAGAAATCGTGAACTTATGCCAATAGTTCTCATTCCAAACCACTCTAATACTTCCTTCATTTTATATTTCTATTTCCTTCTCCCATAGTGCATCTAAAATAATTTCAGAATTGCTTCCCATACTAATACTTTTTTAAAAAATCTGCTAAAAGGATGCTATAGACTGAATATTTGTGTGTGCCCCCCAAATTCATATGTTAAAGCCCTAGTCCCCATTGTAATGATATATGGAGATGGGGCCTTTAAGAGGTAACTAGAGTAGAGGTAATGAGCGTGGGGCCTTAGGATGAGATTAGTGTCCTTTTAAGAAGACATACTAGAGAATTTGCATAAAAAGAGGTCATATGAGCATACAGTGAGATGTTGCCTATAAGAGGCCTAGAATGAAAAGTAACTTGCCAGCACCTTAATCTTGGACTTCCCATCCTCTAGCACAGTGGTTCTCAACCTTCCTAATGCCGTGACTCTTTAATACCATTCCTCATGTTGTGGTGTATTAAAGGGTCACAGCATTAGGAAGGTTGAGAATCACTGCTCTAGGACTATGTGAAATAAAGTTCTGTGTGAACCACCCAGTCTTCCTCATTTAATTTTATTAGAGATGGTGCACCAGTATGTGTATGTACCATTGTTTATTCAACCAGTCTCTTAAGTTTAAATGTGTGATTTGTAATTCTAAAATACAAATTCAGGTAAAGTTAGAATTTCATTTCAAAAATGACTTATATTCCTAATTCTGTCACTAAATGAAGTTCTGACTTACCTAAATGGTAATTTCTATTCCATTTCTAGCAGAAGTTTAAAAACAAACTGGCAAGTCTAAGAGTGCTTAATTAGTATATTTGTCCTGCTGTAAAGAAGCCATGGGTGAAAGATATCTTTTTTTTTTTTTTTTTGAGACAGAGCCTCAAGCTGTCCCCCTGGGTAGAGTGCTATGGCATGGAAGCTCACAGCAACCTCCAACTCCCGGGCTCAAGTGAGTCTCCTGCCTCAGCCTCCCAAGTAGCTGGGACCACAGGCGCCCACCACAATGCCCAGCTGTTTTTTGGTTGCAGCAATTGTTGTTGCTTGGCGGGCCTGGGCTAGATTTGAACCCACCAGTCTAGGTGTATGTGGCTGGCACCTTAGCCACTTGAGCCACAGGTGCCGAGCCAGTGAAAGATATCTTAACGAGTATAAAACATATTCTTTCTTCCTTTTTTTGGAGATAGAGATTTTGCTCAGAATTGAGTTCAAGTCTCATCACTGTCTTGGAGCTCTGTCCATTTTGTCACAAGGCTAAGGTTGTTTGGCAAGAGAGGTTATAAGCCATACAGCTTGGACTGTCTTCCTGAGGCAGCCTGAGGGATTGGATAGTGAATATGTCTGCATGAGACGGATGGGGACTGAGAAGTAGGGCCTCAAATACCTTCCTGCTGTCAGAGACTGGTGGGAAGGCCCCCCTGGTACTGGACTCCCCAGACCCAGAGGTAAGGAGAGAACAGGTTCCTTTTGTCAGTGAGTCATTAAAAATAATGCTATAGTGGTTCATTTGTTTGTTTAATAGATAGACAATAAAAATGAAGACAGGGGTTGAGGAGCAATGAGTTAATGCTTTAGCCACCATCTCTTTAAAACTCCTTGCAATGGTAGACCTGGGCTCTGCTTCAGCTGTGATAGTCACTGATATGTGACTTTCCATCAGCAACTTTCTGCCTTTAAAATGTTCTTACTCTTAAAAATGAGGTGGTTTTTAAGAACTCTTCCAGCTCTAAGGTTCTAAATTCTTCTAGTTTCCTTCGTTTCCTATTTTTAGTATATTTTCTACAGTCCTAAGACGGGTTTGCAGTTTTGGGTCTTTTTTTATTTTAAACATTCATTTCATTCTAAAAATATTGTTGTTGAGTTCTTTGAGTCTTAGTATTAGACAAGTTGATTAATATTGAGTATAAATTCCATGGGAGTAGTGACTTGGCTTTGGCACCTTAAAAAACAATGTAAATACTGTATTCTTATAGTCACTTAGTTCCAGAAAGAAAAATCATTTTCAGGGCTTTAGTGACATTGAGATAGGCCTGCTATTTTTGGCTTTATTATCATATAGACTCTTAACTTTGTTTCACAGCCCCTCAGCTATGGCCAGAAGTCATGAAAATTCATTGTTAGTGCAGAAAGAATTGGGAGAAATGTGAGTTGGTCTTTAAGGATCAGTCCCTGTGACTTGAAAACTCAAAATGTGGTAATGAATTCATCCTAATAAGCCCTCGTTCAGTATTAGATACCCGCCCCCTCCAGTTTATGTTCTGCTTTTTCAGTCATATAATAGGATTTCCTTCATGTCTGAAGAATGGAGAATTTAATTATTAAGAAGAAAACCCACTCTGAGCTGGTATGACATTTATTAGGAATATTTGGCCATGTTGTTGAGCAGCTCTTTTATATTTCTTATTTGAAAAAAGATCCAATTAAATTTTTAAAGATGTGACCAAGAGCCAGGTGTTCTTTTGAGGTAGCACATCGCTTCTGTAATGAATAAAAGTACAGAACAATTCATGTTGCCCCCTGACTGTGGATGGGTATCATAGACTTAGCTTAATCTGGAAGGAAATACCAAGCCTCTCGTGTAGTCTGAAAAACATTTAATTTGCATGGACTTATAATAGCTACCATAAATGGAAGACTTCTTTTCTACAATAGATTTGTTCCTGGAAAGTCAACTTTTCGTGTTTTTTCCTGGTCAAGATATGAATTGTGGTAATTGTTTTACTGTCAACATATTTCTTATTTTTAAAAATGCTACGTCAAATAATTTTGGCTCCCCAAGTTTCCATTTAATTCATTTGAAAAAAATATTAAGCATCTTCTGTGTGTTACTAACCATGCTAAGTGCTAAGGTTATAGGGGTGAACAAGATGAACACAAATTCTATTAATTGTGATCTATTTGTCAGCACAGAAAAGCTACTCAAATTGGCACAAGCAATTAATAAAAGGAACATATTGGCTCACAGAACTAAAAACATTCAGAGGATATCAGTTTTGAGCCATGACTTAGCGTCTGTCCATCTCTCTGCTTCTGTGTGTTTGCTTTACTTTCAGGCAAGCTCTTGCAGCATGGTCCCTCTTGGCTACCTCAGGCTAATTGTCTCCTAATTTTCACTCCAATGAAAATGGGAGTCTCATTTTCCTCCTAGTAAAAGTACTGGTGTTGACTCTTATTCTGTGATGTTAGCCATGTGCTGCCCACACCTAACCAGTCACTATGACCCAAAGGAGGCAATGCTTTGCCTGGCCAACCTGAGCCACATGCACCCTGAGCAGGGGTAGGTTTCTTTAGTCTCAGGCCATCACTGTTCAAGACAATAGGCTAAGTGTAGGGAATGGTGGTGCCAGGGGTTTGCACTAGAAGTGGTGAATGAATGGGGTGGGTGTCAAAAGTAACCGTTGTCTATGCTGCAACCTCTGCCCTGCTGCAGCCCACAGCCTGGGAAGGTAGAATTTAGATAGCAGGAACAACAGAGTGTGGTGGAGCATTGATAGAGAAAACGCAGGCTGCCTTGGGAGCACCTGATAGGAATGCTTCCATACAAATCATACTTTAAAGTGTAACAAATAACAACAATCAAAAATGGGCATTTGAAAGTATAGGTGTAAAGGAAACATAATTTGGTGACATGATATTGTAATTAAAAACCCTAGTTTGGATATTCTCATGCCTTTGAAGTGCATGGCTCAGTCCACACCTGCTGTCTCATTCTGGGTCAGGTCTGTCTTAGTAACAGGTATGAACTGTTCCAAAGCTGGGCAGTGACCATTTCATTTCTGTATCCCTTGGGGAGATTTAGCATCATACATTTTCATGTAATAGAGGCTGGTTTAATATTTGAGATGTTGAACAAGCCACATTACGTTGTACCTTTCATGGAGACTAGAGGGGCTAGCAGTTGGAAGGTGAACTGAGTGCAGGGATCAAATCCTGCTCTGGAGTCAGGACCAGTAAGGGACCAGGTGGGATTGGGAGTCATGGGTGGGGAGGGTACTTCGGAGGTGGGGGGATGATCACAGGACATTTTCTGAACCTGGCTTTTGAGATAGATTTTGATTATACAAAGACTTTTCTTGGCCCTGGGGAGCATTGCCTCACTTTGTCTTAAGGACTCCCCTTGGTAAACGCTGAAACCACTCCCCATACAGGTGTAAGCCCTCCTGAGGGGTGGGCCTTCTCCATGCTTATATGTGGAACTGAGTACCAGGAGCAGTCTTGAACTCAGGGAATGCTAATAAAATGGCAAAGTAAGAGGCGAATCAGGCTTTCCTTGTGGGCAGTGGGGCATATGCAGGGATCTGTAATTTCACTTTGGAGTATACAGTAGTCTTTTTTTTTTTTTTTTTTTTTTGAGACAGAGCCTCAAGCTGTCCCCCTGGGTAGAGTGCAGTGGCATCACAGCTCACAGCAACCTCCAATTCCCGGGCTTAAGTGAGTGTCCTGCCTCAACCTCCCAAGTAGCTGGGACCACAGGCGCCCACCACAGCGCCTGGCTATTTTTTGGCTGCAGCTGTCATTGTTGTTTGGCAGGCCCGGGCTGGATTTGAACCCGCCACCTCAGGTGTATGTGGCTGGCGCCTTAGCCACTTGAGCCACAGGCGCCGAGCCTACAGTAGTCTTGATAATTTGTGATTAGTGAAAATACGTTTTTGGGGAAAGAATTTTATCAGAATTGTTTTGTAATTAGTCATTAAAATAAACCTGGAACAGTAGTATAGTCATTCAGATTATGGGGTGACTCCTAACTTTTGAGTATAGGATGCTTACTGAACTCTCCATTAATTTAGTTTTATTTTCTTACATAACATTTATTACAGTTTCTGGTTAAAAATCTATGAGTTTTTTACATTATTTATCCTACCAAGTGCAAACTCTCTTATCTGGATCTTTTTCTTGATCTTAATCTCTCACTTGAACATTTTATATAAAATGCTTAATCTCTTCTCTTGGTGAGATTCTGTTTCTGGTGATTGATCGGTCTTTTAATATTAAGTTGTCATCTATGTGGACTGATCAGTTATGGTTTCTTTAGGAAGCATAGTAAAAAAATTTTTTTTTTTTTTTGAGACAGTCTTACTATATCGTCCTTGGTAGAGTGCTGTAGCGTCATAGCTCACAGCAACCTCAAATCCTTGGGCTTAAGTGATTCTCTTCCCTTAGCCTCCCAAGTAGCTGCAGCTATTTTTTTTTTTTTTTTTTTTTTTGCAGTTGTCATTGTTTTTTAGCGGGCCCAGGGTGGGTTCAAACATGCCAGACTTGGTGTTGGTGGCCGGTGCCAAAACCACAGTGCTATGTTAATAGATTTCTTTCCTCCTCTTAATTTTCTGATTAGTGCTACTACTCATCATAGCTCACTGCAGTCTTGCAAACTCCTGGGCTCAAGTGAGCCTCCTGCCTCAGCCTCCCAAATAGCTAGGAGT
>CAUYQV010070767.1:0-11096 GCA_963574575.1 Galagoides demidoff
CAGGAGTTGGAGGTTGCTGTGAGCTGTGATGCCATGGCACTCTACCCAGGGGGACAGCTTGAGGCTCGGTCTCAAAAAAAAAAAAAGAATTGCTGGAGGTTGCTGTGAACTGTGATGTCACAGCACTCTATAGAGGACAACAAAGTGAGACTGTCTCAAAAAAATAAGAATAATAAATAAGTAAATAAAATATCCAGGAATATTTGTAACAGCTCAGTTATATCTTCAGTATCCACAAATAGGAAAATGGATGAATAGACTGTATTATGAATGAGATGTTTTATTATTCCACACTAAAAATAAATGAAGGGAGCCCACATACTAACGTGTGATAAATTGAGAGGAAAAGAAGTGAGTGGAAGGAAGTACGTACACTCTGATACCATCTTCATAAAGTGCACCTACTTGCAAATCAATAACATACCTATTCACCAGTAAGTACCCCTGTGGTAAGTTTTACTTCTCCATGTACTGATGTACTCACATCCGCACAGACTTCTACTGGAGAATGACATTGGAAATCAAGGTGTGGGCAGTCGGTGTGTTTATTTTTTGTTACTGGGGTGGTGTTGCCTCTAGGGCCTCTCAGCTGACAAAGTAAGGAAGTACATGGTGTATATTCACTAGCTCATAAACACGTATCTGTGTAACCATCTGTGTTTTAAGCTGATGATGAATTCGTACTGATTCTCCAATTTTAATCCATTGCCGTAATTATCATAGTTGTAGCCTCCTCCCTGCTGAAGTTTGCAAACTTCAGTTCTAAAGGTGAGAGAAGCCTGGTTCTCACCACCCGCCACCTATTTACGTAATTGTTCAATGAAGTACCCGTGTCCAGTATTGTCAGAATTGTCAGCCCATGACCCTCTGAGAAGCAATTAACTAGAATATGACACTTCCCAGAGGAAGAAAGAGGGGTATAATCATAGGAACTTCACAGTGGAGAAACATCACCTCAGCTGAGTAAGCACGGTCACCATCAACGTGACAAATCTCATCAATGGTAAAAACCCTTGATGTGATACGGCAAAATTGACACTTTGCCTCGGTGGGGTTCCTCTCAAAAACCCATAACCTCAGTCGAATCATGAGAAAACCATAATACCCATTGCAGGACAGCCTACAAAATGCCTAGCCAGGCTTGGCACCTGTAGCTCAGCAGCTAGAGCACCAGCAACATACACCAGAATTGGAGGCTTCTGGGCCTACCAAACAATGACAACTACAACCAAAAAATACCAAGGCATTGTGGCAGGCTCCTGTAGTCCCAACTACTTGTGAGGTGAAGGCAAGAGAATCGCTTAAGCGCAAGAATTGTAGGTTGCTGTGAACTGTGATGCCACTGCACTCTACCAAGGGCAACATGGTGAGACTCTGTCTCAAAAAAAAAACACCTGGCCAGTGCCCCTCAGCACTGCCCCGGTCATCAAGAACAAGGCAAGTCTGAGAAACTGGCCCAGCCACCAGGGCCCGGGAGACGCAGCGAGTGGTGAGTGGTGTCTTGGGAGAGATCCTGGAATAATGAAAGGATACTGGACTAAAGCTAAGGAAATCTAACAAAGCGTAAATATTGGTTGCCATGTGTCAGTATCTGTTCATTAATTATAACACATACACATAGTAAGGAAAGATGGTAATTCTAGGCATAACTGGGTGTAGGGTATGTGGGAACTCTCTGCACTATCTTCATGATTATTTCATAATTCTAAAAACATCTCCAAAAAAGAAAGTTTTTGAGAAGTGAATGGGGAAGGAACATAAGACCCAGAAGTCACACAGGGATTCCCCCCACGTTACTGTGGCCTTTAATCATAACGTGAAGAACATGACCCCTGAAAGCAGGCTGTCGCCGAGGAAAGCAGCCCTGTGCTGAATTCTGAGGGTGTCGAGGGCAGTGTGGTCTGGGGCAGGATGGGGAGGGAAGCCGAGAGCTGGGTGTCTGGAAAAGAGCAGACAGGTGGGACAAAGTGTTGGAGGAAAAGCTCAGAAGAAGTTTTTGGCTGAGCCTGGGTGTGTGGCACCTGCATACTAAGACTATCCAAAGTCCCCTTGGAGTCTTCCGCAAGCCCTTCACAGCTTTCTCTACCCAAGGCACCATCTCCCCTTCATGCCCCCACCCTCACCCCATGCTTTGTCTGCATTTGCTGCTGAGAGAACTGGAGGGCTGTGAGCTGCCACAGGGCTGTTCTGGCTGAGGAAAGTAAAGCAAGCTCCTCAGCCCTGCACAGGTCCGGAGCTGCATCAACACCATCCATCCCCGCGGCCAGGACAAGAAGGGGGAAGCCTGGACCCAGGCTCCTCTGCCTTGGTTACGCTCTTTCCTCTGTGTGTTCATCATCCCTGTCCCTGCCACAGCATGGGTGGACAAGCGGCGGTCCCCCACCGTGACCTCCCACTGGCTGCTGGGCCCCCGCCCTGCCCTCAGGGGCGGGAAAGCCGAGATGCTGATGGAGAAAGAGCTCGCAGTCAGCTTGGAAACCCAGCTGAAATCAAGGTGTGTTGGGGACAAAGAATCCCAGAATCCAGGAAGACAGGAGACACAGCCACACGGCCTCGCACGGGAGACTTTCTCCCTGGTCAGCTACATGGTGCTTCAGCCAGCCGTGGCAGCAGCTCCCAGTCACTCATTCCCGAGGCGGCCTGCAGGGAGCGCGGAACCTGATGGAGTCGTGAGGAAGCCTCAGACAAGCCCAGGTTCCTTCTCAGGAACAAGCAGCCGGTGCTCTTCACAAATGTCAGCATTTCATCGTGAAAGACAAAGGTGAGGAAACGTTCCAGAGGAAAGGACGCTAAAGAGAGGCGACCGCTGACAGTTACAGGGTGCCGGACCAGGAATAGTCACTATAATGAATGCTGTCACAACAACTGATGAAATTTGAATACGGACGATAGATAAGCATAATAATATTTTATTGAAGTTAAATTTCCTGATTTGGGTACTTGTCCAATTTGATAATTTTGATAATTATTGTTCTACAAGAAAACACCTTTATTTGGGGGAGCACATGCTGAATTATGTAGGGGTAACAGAGCAAAACGTCTGCGCTGACTTTCACGTGTGTGGGTCAGTGGGGGGAGGAACGCTACAAAGAGAACGCCAAGCCACACACGGCAAAACGCCGGCGTGCAAATCTCAGGGAAGGCAGATTATCAGTTTGAAATCATTTCAAAATAAAAAGCTAGGCATCTTCTAAAGTAATAACCCTACAGGGGTGAATGTTCCCCACCCCCCCCCCCCCGTGGACCTCTCCCCTCTCAGGACCAGGTGACGACATCCACACCCTCTGACATTTGAAGATGACCATCATTTCCTGGGACTCACCTCCAGCCACCCAATTACTATCTTCCTCTCATCCGGGCTGAACTTTCCCAGCCCCTGGATCCTCATCCACATTTTGAGAGGCTGGAACTCATTACTGGTGGCAAATTCTCACCTATGCCTTCTATTTTGGGTTCACTTTTCTGACGGCAGATGGTCCAGCAGCAAGCCACCGTCACCTTGTCTTAAGGATCCTGAGTCCAAGACGTCAACCCCAGGAGGCCAGGCTGGGATAATCAGAGTACATAGGAAACTGGGGCTGGGAGATAATTTCTTAGAGCACTCCCAGGGAATGCAAAGTTCTGATTACCTAAGACGACTTGGAAGCATTGCAGCTGGAATAGCACTTTGCTAAATTTGGCAGCCCCGGGGAAGGGGGGAATGAGACTTTTTTAAATCAGGAAGCTGGCTTTGGCTAATGTCTCTCTTGCCGTCTGTCTCGCCATCCTCTGCCAGGACTGGGGAGCTGCCTGGGGTGAGAAATCTGCTTGCTGGCATCACGGGCGAGGAGGGGTGATGCACAGAGCTGAGAAGGACTGGGGGGGACCAGCACCTGACCAGGCCAGGGCCCTTGCAGCCACGGTGACTCTGTTTGGGGCATGACTTTTTGCACTCGGAGCGCTTGAGAGTCGGCAGGAAATGCCACAAAGTCTCTGGTGCACCGTACTGCTTGTGGGCAGAGGGTTCCTAACCTCAATAGGAAGGACTCTGTTAGAGCAGAGTCTAAAACCAGTAGATTATGGACCATGTGCATCCTGCAGATCCATTGTATATGGCTTGCCCAGTTTTTTAAATTTTTTTCAATTTATGGAAAATATTCAAAAATCAAGATATCACATTTTAAAAATCTAGCATTTGTCAAAAAAAAAAAATCAAGCTCTGCATGCTGAGGTGGCTACAGAGCACCCCTCTGGGCAGGGCGTCCATGCATTAGTCTGTCACAATCCCCACCACGCCTTATCTCCTCCTTTCTCTGGGGTTGTGGGTCGCTTAGCATCCCTTACCACGTTCCCGGTGTTGTTTTTCTTATAGTGCTTCCTGGAGCCTTTCTCTCTATCCTTGCCTTTATCCAAAGTGAGAGAACAAAAGCCAGTGGCAGGTCAGCTCAAGAAGAGGTTGTCTGCACCTGCCGGCATTGTTCTGCTCACTCATCTCCCCCACCTCCAACCCAGAAAATCCACAGCTTCATGTCTGAGAATTGGATTCCCATCATCCTTAGTGCCCATAATGGAAATCCTTCCTTAGGATTCTCCTGCATCAAACAAATGCAGGCACGTCTTCAATCACACATTTTTTGTCACGTAAGAGACTATGGCCCTCCTCCTTCCTCAGTAAATCCAATTTTTTTTTTGAGAGTCTCACTATGTTGCTCTTGGTAGAGTGCTGTGGCATCACAGTTCACAGCAACCTCCAACTCTTGGACTTAAGCAATTCTCTTGCCTCAGCCTCCCAAGTAGCTGGGACTACAGGTGCCCACCACAATGCCTAGCTATTTTTTTTTTTTTTGGTTGTAGTTGTCATTGTTGTTTGGCAGGCCCTGGGCTGGGTTTGAACCCACCAGCTCCAGTGTCTGCGGCTGGCACTCTAGCCACTGAGCTGTAGGTGCCAAGCCAAGTAAATCCATTCTTAATTCAAAGCCACTCCAATTACCAATATCAGATAGGTATTTCAAGATATTATCAATATCTCAGGCCTTCCCTTACAACTCCTCCGCCTCTTCCTCCTGGAACCTGCCCAGTCCCCAGCACAGACAGGTGCTGTGGGGAAGCCTGGGTTCTCCCGGCCTGTCCTGCCTGGGCAGCCAGCCCAGGAGAAGGAGCTGGCTGTGGCAAGGGGCCTGGCTGGGGGAGAGAAGCAGGTGCTTTAGCCAAGTTCTGTCATTCTCAGGGGCTAAAATGGGGGCCTGAGATGGTGTCTTCAAGTAGGGACAACCCACTCAGTCACAGAGATGTTCTGACACCAGTCAAGAAAGATGAGAACCCCTGTTTTAAACCTAGGAGATCCTCACAGTAAGGCTCCATGAGCTTAAGATAAATGCCAGGACTAAATTGTGAACAGTCCACTGTGTCTGTGTGGTATATGTGAAAAGATTTAATTTATTCAACGTATGTTGCCGTATATCACTGATTTTTGAACTCCTGTCTTGGTATTTCTCCTTTTTTTTTTTTTTTTTTTTTTACAATACCAAGAGACTCTAACAATGGAAGTGCCCAGGCTTTCCCGACCCTCTGGGAGCCCCTGGGTCCCCACATCCTCCCACATGGGCATCCCCAACCCTCCCAGGAATGAGAGACAAGAGTCCTCAGACTAAATGGTGGCTAGTAATTGCCACAGGGAGGAGCTTTACCTGGGCAGGAAATGCTCACGTCCTGACGACTAGAGGACCAGGAGGAAGGTCAGATGTGGAGCATGGGCCCTGCCGCCTGCGACACCCGGCCTCCTTCTCGTCCTGGCCCGCGGAGTTGGCTTCTCTTGTCCCACCTGCTTGGACCCTCCTCTCCAACTGCCCCATTCAACTGCCGCTCCCATCACACGGGCCGAGGGAACTCTGGGGCCAACATTCCCTCTGCCCACATTAAAGGGCACTGCCCCCTCCCGGGACGGGCCTGTGGCACAGTGTGGCTGCTCCAGGGACAGAGCTCATGACATGTGCCTGCATAGCCAGCCCTGCCCTGGCTGGCCTGTCACACACATCTGTGCAGACAGAGGGAGAAAATCCTCCCTCCAGCATCTGCTCTAGGAAAGAGGGTTTCCCGGCTGGGGCTGGCTCGGGGTGTCCTCCACTTGCCTCTAAGATGCACCCATTTCGTCCTCTGTGTTTGTAAAGGTGATGTGACCCCGGGGTGAAGCCAGGCGAGGGGCACCCAATCGTCAAATCAGAGAAAATCTCATTCATCATTCCCCATTCGTGTAGCCAAAGACCTTACACAAGGGCGGTTTGAGCTTCTGGCTCTTGCATATAAACGTTCCCTGCTTATCACATTTCAAGCTCTGCAGACTCCAGAGGACATGTCTGCTCTGTCCCTGGGATCCTTCTGCAGTTGGCCCAGAACAGGTGCCCAACCTCCTCAGACTGAGTGGAAGGACTCCACAGCATTCAGTGACTCGGCTGGGAGGGAGGGAAATCTCTGAATTCAGAAACAATAAATCTTGATTCATTTGAAAAACTGTTTAGACTTCTTGGAAAATCTTCCCTTAACTCATGGATTTGGTGACATATTTTGCTGTAGCATTTTAAACCTACCCAGCTCTCTTCCATGCTTCTCCTGGCCAATTCCGCCCCCTGCTGGCTGTTTCTGGCTTCTCCGGTTCCTGGAGATGCCATTCGCCGCCTTCACCTGACCTTGTGTATATCTCTTTGGGCCCAAAACGGCAGTAGAAGTGGGGATGCCTGCAAACAGTCGTGGCAGAGGGAAGTGAGTCCTTGCGGAGGGTCCCCTGGCCAGGGGGTGGGTTGAACCCACAGAGGTTTTCATGCAGCCTACCGTGTCCTGTTTACTTTGCCTCCGTTCCATCCTCCATGAAAGCCGATCATTGCCAAGGATATTTGACGAGCACTCGGTGTATCACTAAGTTCTTCATCCTTCTCATCACTGAATCCTCACAACCCCTGGTCTCATAAACACAGCTCAGACTCAAGGCCATAGTCGAGGCAGAGGCAAATGCTTGTCAAGTCCACGGAAGAAGAAAGATGAGCAGCTTTTCTACCTGTGCAGGAAAGGCCGGGCACAGGTGGATTCTCCCAAGACAGACAGTTTTCTGGTTGTACATAAAGTTGCTGGTCCTATCGGGGAGCATATTCTCTTTTATTCTTAAGAAAAGAATAGACAAGCTCCTATTCCAGACAGTGCACAGACTCATCCAAGCTTAGGGAATGAGATCCGCCTGGAGGGGGCTGGGGGGTAAGAGAATCTCTTGGAGTACAAGGAGAAAAAGTTAGAAATTTTCTTTGCAGTTTTTTTGGCCAGGGTTGGGTTCGAACCTGCCAGCTCTGGTATATGAGGCCGGTGCCCTACTCCTTGAGCCATAGGCACCGCCCTTTTTTCTCATCCTTTAAAAAATTCAGTTTTGTGTACAGATTTATCAGTACAGTGATATACATGTGTAGAGAAGGAAAGGTATGATTATGATTATTACAATTCCTCACTCATCATAAGGCTCATGGCAGACACTTCTGTACATGTAACAAAAGACAGCTAACAAGAGAAAAGCTTGGCAAATATATGCAATCAAAGTTTGCGGGCCATAGGAGCTTTCTGAAATGAAGACCCAAAGACTCAAGGGAAACTGTCCATTTTTACACTTAGAGTCAGTGAAGGATGGTAGAAATTGAGGAAGGTAGAAATGAGATTGTTCAAAAAGGGTATGGCCTGATGGCAACAGACCGAGGTCCTGGCTTCTCTGGGTAGCACTCCTTTGACAAATAAAAATAAAATCCCAAGTCCCCTCAACCAACTGAACAGATGCCCTCTTTGCCAATGGACCCCCGAGATACCCTAAAAATGGGGTTTCCAGCCACTGTAAGGTGGGAGTTTGGCCGTGAGACTGGCCCTTTGGAAAGACTGGCTCCACTGCTGACTTCCACCAGCCTTTGACCGCCCCTTCTCTTTTGCAGTTTTGACACAACAACCAACCAGCATTACTTCTGGATGAGACCCCACTAGAGACAGACTGGTCTGGGCCTTGGTGTCCTTCACGGAAGGGCCTCACCCCCAAATGAGACACACTGAAGGGTCAAGTCTCCACCCCACAGAGGACTGGGGAGCGTGTTGCTTTCACATCAGCCTGCTACACACGTGTGCCACCCTGGGGCACACTCCTTCTCCTCCTATCACCTGGGGGAGACGTGCACGCACACAGCCCTCCCGCCCTCGGCTCTCTGGGCCGCTCTCCTGCTGCCTGAGGCTAGACTTCCTTGGCAGCAACCCATTAGGAGAAATCCTCTGCCAATTTATAAGACTCCTGATTTGACATCTTCCTCCCAGGTACAGGGCAAGATCTCTCTGGAATAAGAGTCTTATGACCTACTATTAATAAGGTAGAATGGGGAGGGGGTTCTTTGTCAGCATCTGCCCTGAAGGCCGAGGGAATCAGAGTAATATTTTTAGGTTTTATGACTTTCTCTGGGGGAGTTTCTAGGACCCATCTTGAGGAAGAGGAATTCTGGTTTCTATGACTCACTTAGGGAAGAAAAACGGGTGAGAGATAGAAGGGAGGGGAAAGTCAGAGAGAGCTGCCCCAGGCTGCTTCTAAGACCTCCCAAGCTCCTTTTGCTCAGAGCACTCGGCATGCCAAGATGGTTTCTTGGGCCCCAGCACACGTATGACCCGTGAGTCATTATAAGTGACTATAAATGTCTGCGCTAAGGGTTCGTGTGCGGAGCACCTGCAGCAGTGCCTGGCGACAAGTGGAAATTACTGCTCAGTGGGAAAGAGAGTCATCCCAGCTCTGAGGGTCTATGGGGTCTTTATTCCAAAGTGAAGCTGTATTAAAATCTCAAAAATAACATGCACATATGTGTGTGTATGTATATATATATAGAGAGAGAGAGAGAAAAGGATGTAGTGGGTAGGGCACCGGCCCCATATACCAAGGATGGTGGGTTTAAACCCCGCCCCAGCCAAACTGCAACAAAAAAATAGCCAGGCATTGTGGAAGGCTCCTGTAGTCCAGCTACTTGGGGGGCTGAGGCAAGAGAATTGCATAAACCCAAGAGTTGGAGGTTGCTGTGAGCTGTGATGCCAGGGTACTCTTCTACTGAGGGTGACATAGTGAGACTTTGTCTCAAAATAAATAAATAAATAGGGTAGCACCTATGGCTCAGTGGGTAGGGCACCAGCCCCATATACTGAGGGTTGCAGGTTCAATCCCAGCCCCAGCCAAACTGCAACAACCAAAAAAATAGCCAGGCGTTATGGCAGGCACCTGTAGTCCCAGCTACTCAGGAGTCTGAGAATCGCCAAAACCCAGGAGTCGAAGGTCACTGTGAGCTGTGTGATACCAAGGCATGCTACTGAGGGTGATAAAGTGAGACTCTGTCTGTACAAAAAAAAAAAAAGAGAGAGAGAGAGAGAAAGGCACAAAGGCAAAGATAGAGATATCCAGGCCAAAGACCCCAGGAAACACCCCAGGAAATCAGTGTGAGGAGTTCCATGGTCTCAGTAGCCTGTTTGCTCTGGGATCAGATCTGACCTCAAAGTCTCTAAATTTCAATTTCTCCAAATGAGCACCCTAACTTCAAAGTATTATATATTAATTCAGGATTAAATTAGACAATCTAAGTGAAATAGCCTGCCTCAAACAGATTAAATAATAAGTGGTAACTGTTGCTTGTGAAGAATGATTTAAGAATTATTAGGAGCTCATGAGAAATAGAAGTCCACTTTCTGGGATGCTGTTTGAATCTGCCTGTTGGAAAGTATGCCAAAGTGTCTGCCAAGAGAAAGGGTTGGGTCGTTTGTTTTGTTTGTTAGTTTGATGAACTAAGGAGAGAGATACAGGTGGGGAACCAAACAAAGGTGATGTCAAATGACTTTGGAACGTCATTTGGAATTGAACCAGACTTCCAAAATAGTCAGTGGAAGAAATAAGTGAAAACAAAGCAATACCGGATCAGCCAAGCAGAAATGCATGCCTGGGACAAGCAGAGGACAAGCCCTCCAATAAAAACAAATTTCAGAGTCAAAAAACATGGGTTCTGGCCTGAGCTCCACCCAGCTTGAAGACTCAAGCAAGTCCCTTGGCTCTAAGCACCAAGTCGAGACTGGGAATTAATTAAAACTGGCCTCACACATGTGAAGGATGACTCTCCATTCTCAGCCTCAGGAAAACCATGCTAATTGTGACCAGCCACACTTTTTTCTTTAAATGGTTGGGTCATGACGATCTTGTAATGCACCTGTTTTCTTCTTTCATTACTTGTCAAGGAGCTCAGAGCAAAAAGCTCGACCGTCCCTAACAAGTGTACACAGTTTCATGGCCTGCGTGTATGTGACGTGACGGACGTGGGGGTAGTGTGTCAGCTCTAAGTCAGCAACAGGCGCGCTCCAGAACACATGTGGAGCAAAGGCAGCAGGAAGCCCTTCAGGGAATGCCACCAAGGGGGACTGAGACCCTTACATTGGAACAGCAGTTTCCCTCTAGGGTCCAACACAGACCACAGAGTGTTTGGCCCCCAAGGACTTGGCAAGGAGCACATTTACTAAGTCAGGAAATCCAACTCCTTTTTGCTCCGATGAGACAGTTTTGCCCTGATACTATTCAGAGTTGCTACAGTGTGTGGCAAGAAGACGGGGGTGTCCAACCTGTTTTTTTTCTCTGTCACACATTAGAACATGACTTTCAACCAGCGTGCTGTGAGAGGAACTTAGGTTTGCCACACAAATTTTTAAAGATCACTCATTAAATTATTTTGAAAGAAGTGAAATAACTTAGGGGACCTGGAAAAATAGACTCGGACCTCCACTTGGGTTAATTAATTGGTAATTTATTTTACCTGCTGCAGGGGCTGCTGCTCCGAGAGACAGTCAGCAGCCCAGGTGTAAGGGTGAGTTACCTTTCATAGGCTTTGTGTAAGCATATTACAGAAGCGAAACATGGCTGGTTAAGGGGGGTTACAACTCAGGTAGTCATTGATACAGCAATGGAATGATAATTAATACAGTTTCAGTTGACAATGGATACATTTTATATCACAATGGTTATGGTTATACAACAGTAATTAATCAAGTCTCAGTGAGTTTTCCACCATTGTTCATCTACTGAGAACTTGGGGGGT
>CAUYQV010070768.1:0-11988 GCA_963574575.1 Galagoides demidoff
GGTGGGCGCCTGTGGTCCCAGCTACTTGGGAGGCAGAGGCAGGAGACTCGCTTGAGCCCAGGAGTTGGAGGTTGCTATGAGCTGTGATGCCATGGCACTCTACCCAGGGGGACAGCTTGAGGCTCCGTCTCAAAAAAAAAAGAAACCACATGTATTTTCTACAAATTAAAACTTTGAAAAAGTATAGCTGAACAGATCTGAACAGATATATTAGGTTCAATCATTTCCAACACAAGCAGTATGACAATTTTATACAGGTTGAATTGATGGCTTTCGGGAATAGGTATTTCGGCAGATAATGACATGCAAACATCCTAAAAATAAAAAGTAATGAGTGATAAATCTGGAAGTCTCCCTAAGACCATTACCTCTGCAAGGACAGGGAAAATGTTTGTCTTGCTCACTACTGCATCTCCATCCCTTATTTCACTGTACATACTTCTCCTTAAACAAGTGAAGAAAGTAAGGCCCAGACTTGCCCTAAGTTATAAAGGCTGTTGAGGGGCAGAGCTGAGAGGTCAACCCAGGGTCTTCAGAGCACCATAGCTGGAGGCATTTTTTTTTTTTTAATCAGTGGAGCCACAATACAGCGTAACGTGTACTTCCTCCATAACTGCACTGCAAGATGAGTTCCTACACACACATACACATGTCTGCCCACTGTAGGTAGAAAGAGTCACACACAGCCCCTAACAACTGCCTTGTGCTCCTTCCTGGTCAAAGTCCCAAGGCTGAAGTAATCACCACTCTGTCTTTTCTATCAGTACCAATTACTCATCTTCCTACAAATGGAAGTAATCAGCACAAACTCTGTCAAAATCTGTGAAATGCAGCCATGCTGTTATACAATTCAGCAGTCTTTTTCATCATGTAGTAGTCTATTGCACTGTATTAGGATACCACATTTTCATCATGTAGTAGTCTATTGTATTATATTAGGATATAATACACAATGTGAAAAATTGAATACAATGCAAATACAAATAATTATAATCTTACCGATATAAGCTTCAGAATCCCCAATGTACATTTCAATGCAATGACCAAGCATTGTAACAGAAAATGTATCATCTCGCCTAAGACCAAGGGCCTGCCAAGAAAAATTCATCATGGTTATTAAAAGAAAGTTTATTTCATTCTCTTTCAATGATTCAGTTCAAAATATTCTAGGGTGCCCAGGGTCAGTGGGGATGCAGCTAGAAGATGGGCCATAGCCGATGACTAAAGTTGGGTGACGGGCCATGAAGGTTCAACACACTGTTTTCTTATGCTTAAATTCTACCCCCATAAAAGATTTAAAAACTGGATCTCACTCAGAGGTAAGCCTTCTGTATTAATAAAATCACAGAAAAGAGGTAAATTACATAGTGTCCATATGTACATATTTTAAAAACTAGAAAATCTGCTTAGTCCAAACATCTGACAAGCTCAGTGTTGTGGTTATTACAGTGACACCTTCAGGAATTCATCTAGTATGAAAATCTCTAACCCTTGAAAATCAGCTATAAACCTATTATTCATGAATTTATCTTTGAAATATATGTTTCCTCATAGTTTATCTCCTCCAAAGATCCACTCTTTCTCAAATTCAGGCACTGTTATTTCTTGCCGCCACTGTGTCTCAGCTACCACGTATGAGCAGCCTACACATGAGCAGACCCAGGGCCAAGCAGGCAACAGACTAAACAAACCACATGAGGGTGAATTGTATTGTCTAAAACCTTGCTGACACTTTAGCAGTCGAAGAGGGACTTGAGAGAGATTTTCAAAGCAGATATTCTGGGGCTTGGAGGAAACCCAGAGCCAAGAACTAGGTGTGTGCCCTACACCTCGTTTCATGAGAAAACGAGGACACTGACACACTATTTTATGATGTTAACTGGCTAAGTATCATAACTGCTTCACTTATTAATTCACTAGAGTAATAAAGAAATCTGTCTACATATGTTCCAGAGTACTTTCTCTAACTACAAAAATAATTAAGTGACAGGAAAATATTAGTCTGTCAGCATATTTTTTCTTTGCAGCTATCCTGCTAACTAATGGTACCATAGGTTTGGTGACATGTGATGTATGTATTAAGGAAAGATTCTCCCCTTTACTAAAGTGATCTAAAGGAATTAAGACTGGGAGTTGCTAAAGGACTGTGAGCAGATCCTTCGGTGCTGCTTGTCTAGACACAGTGCCCAGACTGCCCACATGAGCTCACTGGGCACCTGCATGCTGCCTCACTCTGACTCAGAGCAGATGATTTATATCTGTTTCTAATCTGATGAACACCGCACAGCATACATGTTTCTACGAAAAGAAAATAAAACATGCTACCTAAAGAATTTTAAAATAGTAAAGAAATAAACATTGCCTAGAAAAGCTAATTCCAAAAAGAGTAGTAAATGTTAACCAGATTGAAAGTTAGATACATAGGCTCGGCACCTGTGGCTCAAGCGGCTAAGGCACCAGCCACATACACCTGAGCTGGCGGGTTCAAATCCAGCCCGGGCCTGCCAAACAACAATGATGGCTGCAACCAAAAAATAGCCAGGCATTGTGGCGGGAGCCTGTAGTCCCAGCTATTTGGGAGGCAGAGGCAAGAGATTTGCTTGAGCCCAGGAGTTGGAGGTTGCTGTGAGCTGTGATGCCACAGCACTCTACCCAGGGGAACAGCTTGAGGCTCTGTCTCAAAAAAAAAAAAAAAAAAAAAAAGTTAGGTACATAAAGGGCATAATGTAAGGGTATGTGGCACATGTCCTGGGTGTGGGACACAACTACAACAGGGACTTTACCTAATAAATGCAAACATCATAACCTAATCATTTATACCTTCATATTAATTTTAAAATAAATAAATAAATATTTACATCAGTGGTTCACCAAATAATAATAATAATGATGATGACGACGATGAAGTTAGGTTCAAAACAAAGGACATACTGTGTGGAAATAGTCCACAGCATTTTCAAAGTTGCCCATCAGACTGTGGATATACCCTATAGCAGAGTAGGTGGATGCATTCTGAGGAATCAGCACCAATGCCTGGCGGTGGTAATCCAAGGCCTCAGCATACTTTCTGTGAGGGAAAGTGAGGAAGGGTTGGAGGAGAGGGAGAGAAGGGAGAAAAAGAAAACAATTACTGAATATAGTAGAAGTACTAAATTCCTAAGTCCAAGACGAGTATTCATCAATGTAAGCACATAAGAAGCCCCTTCCTAAGTCAGAGTAAGTCTAGACCAGTAACTGTCCTCCATCCCCATATCCATGCATCCTAACACCTCCTGAGAGTCCATCTTACCAGCAAGCTCCCTCAGCAACAGGGGCTCTCCTGTGTGGATACACTATGTTCCTTTGGGTGTTTAGTGGGACCCTACAAACACAACCTAATGCCCAACTCCTGGCCTGTGACAACAATATACCACCTTTCTATAAGATGGTAAACTTCCCATACTGGGAGTCATTAAAAGCACAGGAGTCTAGCGTTAAGGTCCAAAAAGTTACTTAAAAGTGTTCCCCAAAGTTCTCTGGAATACTTATCTTATAGAGTCTTTTGTTTATTTAAAAAAAAAAAAAAAAGTTTTTATGTGCAAAGTTTGGGAAATGCTGCAGCTTCCAGTGCATAGTAAAGACTCAAAGAAATCCTACAACAGAAAAACTTGTTAAATCTCAAGTAACTGAGAGTTTCTTATTTAACAAAGAACTCATTTTCAACTATCATCTGTTTATTATACTACAAAACCTCTAAGAGAAAACAGAACAGGGATATGGTTTTAATTAGAGTCTACTGTCCCACTTCTTCCAAATTAATTCTGAACACTAAAAATTTTAATCTAAAAAAAGCTACTATAATTTTCAATGTGTTTCTAAAATAAAATTATACCAACAGAAATAACAATTTTGATGCTTATTATATGTACAACCATGTAGCAAAAAGGAGGATCTCTTGAAATGAAAACACAGAAAAGACTAATTAAAATTAAGTAAATTTAGTCATAAAGTATATTTCCGAAAATGCTCTTCTTCACTTACTTAAGTTTTCTGCAGACATGCCCCAAGTTGTTCAACAAAGGTTCCCATTTGTCAACTGTCACCTAAAACACAGCAACATCAAGGCCAAGAGTTACACAGGTCACTGTTTAGCCTGACTTGTTTATTTCCACTTCTGTGAAGGGGCTCTCTTCTGGTGTCCACAATAGACTTGGCAGGAGCACTGCTGGCTTACCTGCCTTCCTTTCCTACTAAAGAAGCCTTCCTAAGGACCCCACTATAATTAGTCAATGTCATCAAAGAGGCCATCCACACTGAAGCAGTTCAAACTGTATACCTACAGCTCAGAACTTCTCTGCCACACTAGACCTTTATATCTATCTGTTTTGACTTAGAAATTTTGTTAAGTACTTTAACTTAAATGTGTCACACCCCAAACACATCTCTCTCCTGCCACACCAGCTCCCTGACCTCAGCCTTCTGAGTGCCTTCCCAGTCAGCACACAGCACTACTTGGGCCCTGACCCTTCCAAGAACCACCAGGCCTTGCTCCTCTATCTCCTGAGCATGACACTCACACATCAGCAGAGTCTATGGGGCCCTATCACACAGTCTGACCACGCTGTCCCTTTTGCCTTCTCACTTCCTTCAGGATATACCATTTTCAAGGTCCTTAGTGCCTAACATTTAACCTTCCTGTCCCACTTCCTGATGTGCTCTGTGAGCTAAATTCCAAGCCGCATTGAATCAGCTCCAACCTCTGCACACACCATTCTGTACACCTGAAATGCCCTTCTCCTTCACTTCTGCTTGGCTGAGGTCTGATCACCTCAGGACTAATGTGTATGATATTGAAACCAAAAGCGTTCCTGACTACCTTCACATCTGAGCACACTGCCCTTCTCCATGGGTACCTTTATTTCTTCAAGTGCACTGTATTTTCACTGCCAGTTTATTTATTTACACTCTCTAATAGATCTGAGAGGATGACATAGCAAACTAGTTCCCTGTTGCATCCCAACATTCACCTCAGAGTCTAGGAAATAATCAACATTCATTAAAGTATGTCAACCACACGAATGAACAGACCTGAGGCTCACTCCACCTCTGCCCAGAGTGGCTCCAGCAAGCACGGTCCAAGTGAATGGAAAACAAGTCATCTAATGACTCTTAGGCCTACTGCCGATACTTTGACACTTGCTGCAGTTTATAATTGAAGTCAAACAATACCTTACCTCCTTTATATAACTTTTTATTGGGTGTTTTGACACTTAGATAATATTACACTTTCACACTTAATTTCATCAGGACTCCAAAGTGCCTATGAATCATTGAGGAGTATAGTTGCAACTTTACATGTGGTTTAAGAAAATGCTTCTCAAACTTTTCTGTGCAAGAGAATATTATGCTAGAACTGCAGATTTTGACTTAGTAGATCTGAGATTCTGCACTTCTATCAAGCTTCCAGTGATATGGATGCTCTGGGTCTGTCTGAGCAGCAAGGTACTTGACAATGAAACCAAAAGGACAGCAAGAGGCAGTCTGAGAGTAACAAAGCACTTGCACTCTCCAGAACAACCAGGAATTAGCTGAGGAAGAGCCTGCTTTGTATATACACATGTCCCAACAGACAGAAATACAGTGTTCATAAATTCAGAAGACAATAAGAGACCAAAACAAACAAAGCTGTGACTTTGGGGACCCACAGATGGCCAACTGTCGGGGAGGTTGGAGGAGCTGCATCTGAGGGAACAGGAAGGAGCTAACAGCAAAGGAAGGGAGGGAGCTGAGGGCTAGCAGGCATAGAAAAAGAGAATCAGGGCTCAGCGCCTGTGGCTCAATCGGCTAGGGTGCTAGCCACGTGCACCTAAGGTGGCGGGTTTGGATGCCCAGCCCGGGCCCGCCAAGCAACAGTGATTGCTGCAACCAAAAAAGGGCCGGGCATTGTGGCGGGCGCCTGTGGTCCCAGCTACTTGGGAGGCGGAGGTAGAAGACTCGCTTGAGCCCAGGAGTTGGAGGTTGCTCTGAGCTGTGAAGCCACAGCACTCTACCCAGGGGGACAGCTTGAGGCTCCATATCAAAAAAAAAAAAAAAAAAATCTTGTGGCTAATTGTTAGCTATACTCTTAGGATATGATAAAATTCTTCAGTAGTATCTTAGTTCATTTTCTATAAGAATGTGTGAGACTGGGCAATTTGGGCAATTCATAAAGAAAAGTTATTTTCAGAATTCTAGAGACTGGGAAATCCAGGAGCATGGTGCCAGCATCTGGCAAGGGTCATCTCCTGGCAGAAGGGTAAAAGGGGGCAGAGCTCCTGAGGGCATTAATCCATTCATGAGGGTGGAGCCCTGATTACTCAGTCACATCCCAAAGGCCTCACTTAACACTTCCAGGATGGCAGCCAGGTTTCCAGCACACAAACTTTTAGAGGACATATTCAAACCATAGTAGATAGGAACAACCCCTGTTGTTTGAATAAACTGTCAGGTTGGGAACCAGGATGTTATTTAATTATAGTTTTCACTCTCCCACGGAATAGTCCTGGAATGTTGAGCATGACTTAACTGTACCTCTGTTTTCTCACCTGTAATAGGAGAGACTATCTCACATGATCTATAAAATCTTTTGCTTACAACAGCGATTCTCAAGCTGTGGGTCGCAACCCCTTTCCCTTTCACATGGATCACCTAATATCCGATATTTACATTATGATTCATAACAGTAGCAAAAATTACAATTATGAAGTAGCAACAAAAATAATTTTATGGTTGGGGGTCACCACAATGTGAGGAACTGTATTAAAGGGTCACAGCATTAGGAAGGTTGAGAACCACTGGCTTACAACATCCTGAGATTCAAGAGTCAGTAATTGCTATTAGTCAACTCACAAAATTTTAGTATATGCCTTGTTTAAATTTTGTTCTTAATTGGCTAATATATTTTGTACCAGAATGCTAAAGAATATTTATTAGTCGTGAAAGGTATTTTTTATTTTAGAAACTGCTTTATTTTTTCTAGTTTCTTCAGTGGTTAAGTATATGAGTATTCTGTATTTTAAATGTGAATTATAACATGGCATTTAACTTCCTTATCTAGAAAATGCAAATAATAGTATACTTTTTGGTTGTTGAGAAAAGCAAGGGAGATTTAAAATGAATTATGACAGAATTTATAAATTTCTGTTATAGGACTGAAATGTAGCAGCTGTGAGCCTTTTCCAGATGGAGCTACAAACAACCTTTCTAGATCAAATTCAGATGAGAGTAATTTCTCTGAAAAACTGGGAGCATCCACTGTCATATACCACCCAGAAGGAGAATCCAGCACAGCCCCCTTTTTTTCTACTGATTCTTCTCTGAATTTGCCTATTTTAGAAGTAGGCAGAACTGAAAATACCTCTTTCTCTTCAACTACGCTTCCTAGACCTGGGGATCCTGGCGCTCCTCCTTTGCCACCAGAGCTGCAGTTAGAAGAAGAAGGAACTTGTGGAAACTCTAGTGAAATGTTTCTTCCTTTAAGATCACGTGCTCTTATGGCTGGGCGTGGTGTCTCACACCTGTAATCCTAGCACTCTTGGAGGCTGAGATGAGTGGATTCTTTGAGCTTAGGAATTTGAGACCAGCCTGAGCAAGAGCAAGACCTCATCTCTACTAAAAATAGAAAAAAATCAGCCAGGCATTGTGGGGGGTTCCTAGCTACTCAGGAGGCTGAGGCAAGAGGATCACTTGACCCAGGGATTTGAGGTTGCTGTGAGCTAGGCTGATGGCATGGCACTCTAACCAGAATGACAGAGTGAGACTCTGTCTCAAAAAAAAAAAAAAAAGAAAAGATTACATGCCCTTCAATTTTGTCTAGTAATGACGAGAAATGTTTTAAAGGATAAGAATCTTTATAAAATTGCTATAATGATTTATTTACATTTAATACGTCTTAAAGCACAATGTAAGGATACTTTGTAAATAGGACTTTTTAGAGTAAAAGAAGCATACCTTTAAGATAGCTAAGTGCGGCTTGGCGCCTGTGGCTCAAGTGGCTAAGATGCCAGCCACATACACCTAAGGTGGCAGGTTCGAATCCAGCCCGGGCCCGCCAAACAACAATGATGGCTGCAACCAAAAAAATAGCTGGGCATTGTGGCGGGCGCCTGTGGTCCCAGCTACTTGGGAGGCAGAGGCAGGAGACTCGCTCAAGCTCAGGAGTTGGAGATTGCTGTGAGTGATGCCACGACACTCTACCCAGGGGGACAGCTTGATTCTCCATCTCAAAAAAAAAAAAAAAAGATAGCTAAGTGCAAATCTTGTTGATCATCTACTTTTCAGTATTTTCTATTTTTGTTGTAGGTGTTTCAGTATTTCTGTATACTTGATATTTTAAGACTAATTTTAATAGGGACTATTGCTGTATTTGAGAATAGACTCTTCAAGCTGGGAATAATGTTTCTTCTCGGCATATTAGTGCTAGAAATTTTCAGAGTCTAATAGCCCCTTCCAGCCATTCAGCGGCACATTTTCAGCATAAAGCTGTTCCTATGTGTAGTAAATCACTGGTGGGAGAACTGCTTGGAGACAGAACAAAATCTCTTTCCCACTTCATTGGTCTCATAGGCACTTAATGTGGTCTCCCTTCTGATGCTGGAGTTTGAGCCAAATAAAACCTCAGTTTGCCAAAATTCATTTCTCATTAACCTTACTTACTAATACTACTTTTTTAGAATTTTCACATTCTTTACTGTCTTTTTTATTCTTAAAGAAAAATGTCTTGGCATAGACCTGAAATATGTTTAATTTGATGGGATTAAAAAAATATTTTCTTTGTACTTTTCATTCTTTTTTAATGAGAACCACTATAGGGTTAAAAATAACAACAACAAATTGGTTGAGGGGTGTGGCAGTGGAATAAGTGAGTCATTTGCCGGATTTATTTTCTTTTTGTATAATAAAATTCGACTAGTTACATGCATTTTTAAATCTTATGCTCTCATTGTTTTCATTTATGTTGAAATTTTACCTGTTTCCTGACATGTCTGTTATTAATGACTAAAAAAAGCAGAGATGAAACAATAAAAGTTTTTTAAATGTACTGCTCTAACTTGGAGTTTTTACAACGTAGTGCTGTGTTTTGGAGTTTCAAAATTTTCAGTAGGAAATATCTAGAACTGTTTTTATATGTACCAATATTCATAGAAAATACTGCTTAAAGTTGTGAGATCGCGTTGCATTTCTGAATGCACTGATGAATTTATCAATCATGACAATATTGTCATATTGGTAAAAATTGTTTTTAAAGATTGGCTTTTTATAGTTATAAGCATTTTCTAAGGATTACAGAAAAACATGTCTCACCTCCAACATGCAGCATAAAAAAAGAGTGGCATTACATTTAAGTTGCTTTAAAAAGCAGAAGCTGAGTTTTTATTTCATTAATTAAAATTCGGTATGTGGATACCCTTTTTAAAATTAAACCAGATACTTTTTTTTTTTGTCCGACATCTTAGGGTGCGGTAGCAACAGCTCCTCTCTAAGCTTCGCAAAGTCAGAGTCACCCAAGGACAAGAAGAGAAGGATGTCAGAGAGTCAGCCAAAAAAGAAAAAGACCCAGTGAACGAAGCTGAGGGCAAGACCAAAAAGAAGTGATCCAAAGCAAAGTTTGGGACAAGCTCAACAATCTAGTCTTGTTTGGCAAAGCTGCATATGACAAACTCTGTAAGGAGCTGGAACTATAAGCTTAAAACCCCAGCCGTGGTCTCTGAGAGACAAGATTCAAAGTTCCCTGGCCAGGGCAGCCCTTCAGGAGCTCCTTAGTAAAGGACTTACCAAACTGATTTCAAAGCACAGAGCTCAAGTAATTTATACCAGAAATACCAAGGGTGAAGATGCATGAATGGGTTCCAACCAACCGCATATTTGGAAAAATAAAAACTTGAATGAACAAATTTAAAAAATTGAAACTGATACTATAATTTAGAGATTCTGTAGTACCTATACAGACAGCTAGCTGTATACACGATAAAATTAGGTGTATATGTTAAGACTTTTACCTCCTATCATACATAAAAATTACTTTGAAATGGATCACAGAGCTAAATGAGAAACTAAAGCAACTAGACTAAACTAACTCTAAATTAGGTTTGTATATGTTTAGGTTTTGGGGGGTTTGAGTCCTATAAAGTCATTTTTCCTCTTTAAACACTAAAAACCAGCCATTACCAAAATGATGTAAATTAGGATGACAGATGGATGTGATAGGATGCAGTTTGTTACTAAGTTGATTTGATGGAGTAATGAAAAAGTTACTTTCCAGAGATACCATATTATCACAATAAAAAGTCAACTTTGAGCTTTATTTTTTTTAGCTAATTTATTTTGGGTAATTTTCAATTATAGGTTTATGGAAAAACTGAGTAGAGAATAAAAGTATTTCCAAATAGCCCCTTCTTGCCCAGTCTTGCATATTAACACCTTGCATTGGTGTGGTACATGAGTTATAATGGATGAGTCGGTCTTGATACATTACTAGCCAAAATCCATAGTTTACATTAGGGTTCACTCTTTGTATTGTACATTCTGTGGGTTTTTACATAGGCATGCTGTCATCTGTCCACCATGATGATATCATACAGAATAATTTCACTACCTTAAAAATACCCTGTGCTCTGCCTCCTCTTCTCTCTCTGTCAACCGTGGGAACCACTGCTATTTTTATTGTCTCTAGTTTCATCTTTTCCAAAACGTTATATAGTTGGAATAATACAGTATCTGGTGTTTTTCAGATTGGCTTCTTTCTCTTACCAATATGCATTAGCTTCCTCCAGGCTGTCCTAAGTTCACTTCTGAAGAGTCAGTTTAGTTGCTTTAGTTTCTCATTTAGCTCTATGATCCATTTCAAAGTAATTTTTATGTATGATAGGAGGTAGAAGTCGAGTCTTAACCACGACCAGCTATTTACCTAAGTAATGTGAGAAATAGGAGGAGGTTTCAGACTCCAGCCTCGATCTACACTGTTGACTTCGAAGGAGAAGCAAACCAAGAAGTAAGTTAATCTGCAGTTGTTAAACGCAATCTTATGAAGGCTTTCTGGAAGGGGAGCTGAACTTCAGCACAGATGAGTTGAGTACTGTTCTAAAAATCTTCACCCTGAGTTTGCCATCAGCTTTATTGCAGTGGTTCCCAAACTTTGCTGCCCATTTTAGAATCCACTGGGGAGCTTTTAGAGATGCCAGTCACCAGACTGCACCTCATACCAATTAAATTAGAATGTTTGGGTGTGGGAGCCAGCCATCAGATTTCCAGGCAATTCCATTGTGCAACAAAGTTTGAGAACCACAGCCTTACTGGATGCCAAATACTGTGTTTGATGTTTCCACATGTGCAATCTTGCTTTTAGTTCTAATAACAACCCTGCCAGGTAGGTTTTAACTCCTCTTTTGTTTTTACAGATAAGAAACAAACTCAAGATGAAGTCAATGGTTTAAAGTCACAGCTCTTGAGGATTAAAATCCAGGGCTGTTTGACCCTTAGGAAGATCAATTTTCTTTCCACAACTCCATGCACTCATTAGCATTTGTTGGAAGCAGAAAGGTAAGAGTGGAATTATGCATTTTTTCACTCACTCATGCAAGAATTACTGAGTACCTTTTATTCTAAGTGCTGGAGATAGCAGTGATAGCCTGTGTTCTTTTTTTTTTGAGACGGAGCCTCAAGCTATCCCCCTGGGTAGAGTGCCATGGCATCACAGCTCACAGCAACCTCCAACTCCTGGGCTCACGTGAGTCTCCCACCCCAGCCTCTCAAGTAGCTGGGACCACAGGCGCCCACCACAACCCCCGGCCATTTTTTGGTTGCAGCCATCATTGTTGTTTGGCGGGCCCAGGCTGGGGACTCGAACCCGCCACCTTAGGTGTATGTGGCTGGCGCCCTAGCCGATTGAGCCACAGGCACCGAGCCAAGCCTGTGTTCTTATAGAACTCATTCTCACTGGGGATAGAGTTAGAAAATAAACAAGAAAAACCA
>CAUYQV010070769.1:0-23350 GCA_963574575.1 Galagoides demidoff
ACCTGCCACCTCCAGTATACAGGGCCAGCTCCTACTCCTTGAGCCACAGGCACCACCCCTTCCACTCTGATTCCAATGCCCACCTCCCACATGGTGGCATGCCCCTTGGGCCCATGGCCCATCTTTGCTTTAATCTGGTCAACTTGGTCATTTCAGATGCCTATTACCCTCCTGGCTCTGGGCTGGGCACCAGGTACACAGAAGTGACCTGGAATCTGTGACCACACCTGGCAAGTCTGTGTGAGAGGTCACACAGCGACAAATGTTTTCCAATACTTGTTGCTTACCTTTTCCAAAGTGTAACTGAGGTCATTGCAGGTCTTGGTCATTCAGCACTTTCTTAATTAGTTGGTGTTAAAATGACAACTACAGTCATCTGGCAGCCCAGGGGCATTGTCTGTGTGTGTGTGAAGGGAGACCCTTATTCTCAAAAAGGTCGGGATCTTCTAACGTAGTTTAATTTCTCCAAATTACAGGTAACTGGACGAGGGCCCAGAAAGAAGCACTGACTTCCTTAAAGCCTCAATAACAGAGTCCAGGATCCATGTACTCTGGTGTCTGGTTTTCAAATTCCTGGATGTCAGAGGTGAGCACAAATGCTCTTGGGAAATCCTGGCCCTCCAGAAGCCGGGTGGAGCAGCCAGGATAGAGACAGGAGCCGGTGAGTAAGGGGCACGTTCTGCCTGCTCCCAGGGTCTGGGCTGCCACCTGCCTCCTCCTCTTTCCCCTCCTCCTCCTCCTCCATTTCTCCCCTTCTGCTCTTCTCCTGAAGGCCTGGGCCATATACTTCTTCACCTCATGTATTTAAACCACATCCTTTCCTCAAAATACAGAGATTTCCAGATAATTACCCTAACCACCCCCTCCCCCGCTCTCCGTCCCTCTGGGGTCCCCAAATCCAGGAGCACTTGCTGTATTAATTGTCCTGTCTCTTCAGTCTCCTCTGAGTGGCCTTCGTCTTTCATGATCTTACCTTTTTTTTTTTTTTTTGAGACAGAGTCTCACTTTATTGCCCTTAGTAGAGTGCTGTGGCGTCACACTGCTTACAGCAACCTCTAACCCCTGGGCTTAGGTGATTCTCTTGCCTCAGCCTCCAGAGCTGCTGAGACTACAGGTGCCTGCCATAATGCCCAGCCATTTTTTTGCTGCAGTTTGGCCAGGGCCGGGCTTGAACCCGGCACCCTCGGTATATGGGGCTGGCACTTACCCACTGAGGCAGAGGCACCATCCCCCCACTTTTTTTTTTTGAAGAGTACAGGCAAGTTATTGGGTGTACAGCAATGAACCTGAACCAGCACAGCCGCAGAATTGCCTGGTTTTACCCCTAAGGATAGGTGCATGGGTCTGGCTCGACCACTTTCCGTGGCTGCGCCTCAGTTTCCTGATCTGTAAAGTGAAGCGGGAATAGCAAGTGTGCCCTGACCAGCAGCCGTCACGTGGAGAGTCGTACCCAGTCCTCCACAAGGTCATCCAGAAATCTGTGACTGCAATTTGGATCTAAGGCAGGCATGTGGGGGCGGCTGGAGTGTGCACAGCGCGACACATTTCTGGGGCACACCTGGCACTCACCTGGAGGAGGGGTGATGGCTGCCCGGGAACTTCATTGGCTGGGGCGGCAGGTGACGCCCAGGGGCGGGGCAGGGGGCACCAGGCCCAGCCCAGCTCCCCGCCAGAGCCACATCTGGGTCTGATCCGCTGCGTGCCGCATCAGGCCGTATCCTGGTCCCATTCCCGACAGCCAGTGCTTGGGGCCCGTCCGTCACTTAGCCCCCTTCCCGGTCCTACCCGCCATGGCCTTCTCGGAGGAGGGCAGCTGGAGCGTGTCCTTCGGGGGCGCCGGCTTCCTGGGTCTCTACCACGTGGGGGTGTCCCACTGCCTGCTCCAGCGCGCCCCGCGCCTCCTCCAGGGCGCCCGCCGCATCTACGGCTCCTCGTCGGGGGCGCTCAACGCCATCAGCATCATCAGCGGCAAGTCGCTTGGTGAGTCCCAGACGCGGGAGAGGAGAGTGGGGACATCACAACGGCCCCTGATTCTTGACAAGAGGGAGAAGGGAACCCAGGGGAGCTTGTGCCGCTGGCGCGGTGCCCTGCGCGCTTTACACTCGGAGTCCTTATTTAATGCTTAGGAGAACCCGAGGGCTGAGGAATGTGGTTACCCCCCCTTTCACAGAGGAGGCATCCCAGGCTCAAAGCCGGGAAGACTGTCCTCAAAGTCACTTGAGGGCAAAAAGCAGGTGGAACATTTGAACCCAGGACTGGGCCCAGACTTTTGGACCAGAGTGAGGAGGACCCTGGCTCCCAAGTTGCAGCTGGAGGGAGATGGGGAGGGGTGTGGAGGTTGTGGGCAGGCCCTCCGGGCTGAGGGGCCCTGTCCTGCCAACCTGCAGACTTCTGCTGCTCCAACCTCCTGGGCATGGTGAAGCAGGTGGAGGGGTTGAGCCTGGGCATCCTGCACCCAGCCTACATGCCCATCGAGCACATCAAGCATCAACTTCAAGACTCTCTGCCCGACGACATTCACATCCTGGCCTCCCAGAGGCTGGGCGTCTCTATGACCCACTGGCCTGATGGCCGCAATGTCATAGTCACTGACTTTGCCACTCGCGATGAGCTCATCCAGGTGAGCAGGCCTGCAGCAGGGGGTGGACTCCCTCTAGCACCAAAGTGACTTGCAGGTGCTTCCCAGGGGCAGACACATCTGTTGGAGGTGGGGGCAGGGGATGATTTATAAATGAGGAAACTGAGGCACAGGGCAGGGGTGTCTGGAGACATCCTGGCTTACTCTATGTGTGGGGCACTTAGCTTCATAAAGAAGGGTCTGGCTGGGGGGCAGAGTGAGTCTCCTGCAGTCGGGGCCCCCTCTGAGGCTCCTTCTCATGGGTGCCTGCCCAGCCACCACCCCTGTGCTTTGCTTTTTGACATAGTAGGCAAGTATTTGTTGGGCATCTGTTGTATGCCAGTCACTATTCTAGGCTTAGTGACTGTAACAGAAAACGAAATAGACAAAAAGCCTTGCCTCTCTGGGGTAATATTCCCTGGTATGTGAGTATAGACAACAAATAGGCCATGAGTTAAGATCAGACCACTACAGCAATAACACAGGAGGCCATGACAGAGGCCAGCGTGGTCACAGGAAAGACCCTGCTGTTCTTACCTGCTAGCTGCTCATTGTGGGGTGGTCAGGGGGATGAACAGGGTCCAGTCCCCAGGAGAGGAGACAGGTGTCTGCCTGTAAGGTCTCAGTTGGGGGTGCCTCCCCTGTCAGGGCTCTGTTCACCCTTCCTATTGGGGGCCTTCCCTTCCACCTGCACTAGGGTCCCTAATGTAGTATCTACTTCATCTTGGTGCCCTCAGTGCCCAGATGGGGACTGTCCTGAATCTATGCTGGCCCGAATGCAGTTGTTTGATTCTTAGTGTGCAGGGAAGGCCAGTCCCTTGCTGCAGGCTAATGTCCATGGGCTCCTGAGAAAGCCAGCTGGAGGAGGGTGTCTCAAAGTGTGTTTGGGAATCCCTGCCTGTGTAGCCCTCAGCACAGGGCTTGGTACACAGTACATGCTCCGTAAACATTAGCTGCCAATACTACTATTAATCTTTGGGAACAAGATTCATCTTCACCTCCATCTGGTCAGAGCCGGGACATGCTCTGTATCTCCTGCCACAAGGAGAGATGGGTAGGAGGGACGTTTTCAAGTTTTCTGGGAGACACAGTTCTATGGTCAATGAGTTTGGTAAGTTTAAGGCCAGCAGTTCTCAACCAGAAGTGATTTTCTGCCTACAGGACATTTGGCAATGTTGGAGACGTTTTGGTGTCACTGTGTGTGTGTGTGTGTATGTACTTGCACGTAGCAGGCAGAGGCTAGGGATGGTGTAAACATCTACAGTGCACAGGACAGAACTTTCTCCACCAAAAGAGAATTATCCAGCCTCAATTATCAATAGTGGTAGAGTCTGTGCTAAGCATCGTTTTTACTGCAGGACTTGTCAGAGCCTCTACTGGGAAGAGGAGATGGTGTTTCCCAAGTGGATAGAGAACATAGGGTTTCTTGTGAGGTACAGGGTGTATAGAGGTCCTGCCCTGCCCACCTGCAGACTTCTGCTGCTCCCCCCTCCTGGTACATCTGGTTGAACCAGTGCCCAGAGAATGCTCTTTAGGAGAGATATCTGGATTCTTGGTGGAGTATTTCTGCCACACACATGAGGGAGAAATGGTACTTGGTGCCTATGTCTGTCTTTTTTTTTTTTTTTTTTTTTTGAGATGGAGCCTCAAGCTATCTCCCTGGGTAGAGTGCCATGGCATCACAGCTCATAGCAACCTCCAACTCCTGGGCTCAAGCGAGTCTCCTGCCTCAGCCTCCCAAGTAGCTGGGACCACAGGCACCCGCCACAACGCCTGGCCAATTTTTGGTTGCAGCCATCATTGTTGTTTGGCGGGCCCGGGCTGGGGATTCGAACCCGCCACCTTAGGTGTACATGGCTGGTGCTTTAGCCAATTGAGCCACAGGCACCGAGCCTCTATGTCTGTCTTGAGGGAAAAAGAATCCCAGTGGCTGTTCAAGTCAGCCAGGGTTCCACCAGCAGGAAGAGAAAAGTGGGTGACGACACGGACATGCACCTAATGTCTGCTTGACTCTGAGAGCGTGGCTGGGATGTGATACCTCCTTGGGCCTCAGCTCCTCATCTGGACCCAGGACTGATGACACCTCATTCACAGTCTGTTCTGGGGATTAGAAACCATGCCCAAGGGAGGCTCTGCTGATTCTGTCTTCCCAGGTCTTGCTCTGCAGCTTATATTTTCCTTTCTACTGTGGAACGATTCCCCCTGAGTTCAGAGGGGAGGTAAGTTGATGTTGGAGGCTTGATGCCCAAGCCCTGCCCTGTGCTCTGGGCCACCCAGAGCACACACTGTTGAGAGGTGTGTGGGTGAAGGAAACCAGAGTTTCTTGAGCACCCACCATGTGCCAAGCCCTCCTCCCTGCTCCTGGGGGGTGTTTAGCATCCTGGGCTGGAGTAGACTTGGTGGCTCAGAGGCAGCTAGAGGGTCATCTATTGCAGCCGATTCTCAGCTGGGGGCTCTATGGAAATGTGGGAGGAGGGTAGAGATCCTAAGAGGGCAGCATCCCTTCTACCCCTAAAATCACAGCGCTACATCGATGGGGCTCTGAGCAACAACTTGCCCTTTGCGGACTGCCCCTCCACCATCACTGTGTCACCTTTCCATGGGACAGTGGACATCTGCCCCCAGAGCACCTCACCCACCCTGCATGAGCTGAATGCCTTCAATGCCAGCTTCCAAATCTCCACCTTGAACTTCTTCCTGGGGCTCATTTCCCTCATACCCCCCAGTCCTGAGGTAGGTCTGGCCCCTCATGGTCAAAGGCCCCGTGAGTCAGACTCTGCACCCCTAACCCTTTTCCCCCACAGCCTCAGGGCAGTTGTGACACAAGCTAAGCACCTTGAGCCAAAGCCTGGGGCTCTTCCTTCCCTCCCCGAGCCAGTGCTGAGTTAGGCCCACGTGTGCACACCTGCCCTGCCCCACTAGCTTCTGTGAGAGGCACTATTATCAGTCCTGGGGGGGAAGACCCCATGCCTCAGAGAGGCACTCTCTACAAAACGAGGTCATGTTCACCTGCTCAGGTCCTCCCCAAAGCCCTGGGGTGGGCAGAAAATCTCAGCACCATTTTATAGATAAGGAAACTGAGTGTCCCCGAGAGGTGGCCATGCGGTGCCTCTTCCCAGGAGTGGGGCTCTAATCAGATGGCCAGGTAACGGCTCCTGGTGCCTCTGCCCCCTCAGGCTGGTCCTGAAAATGAACATCACAGGGGCAAAGGGAACCACCAAAGGGAGCCTAGGAAAAGCCAGCTGAAGTCCCAGCAGCATCCTGGCCCAGGCTTTGTGACCTATTTTCCAGAGGAGGGAACCAAGGCCAGGGCTGGAACAGAGTAGGCAGCTAGGGTGCCTCAGAGGAGAGGAGTGGATGAGGGTCAGGGAGCAGACCAGCCCAAGCAATATGTTCTGCCTGATGGCCTCTGGCCTTCCCTGCCCTGTGTTGGGGTCTTTTGGGGCCCTGAGCCCTGCTGAGGGGGTCGCTTCAGGAGTAGAGATTGGGCCAGGGTCGTCCCTATTGAAGATAAGTCTCCCGTCAAGGATCCCCAGCCCAGGAGGTGATCTGGGCCTTGCCCACCCCACCCTTGCTCTGTGTGTTGGCAGGTGGTGGCTGACAAGTGCAGACAAGGCTACCTGGATGCCCTGAGGTTCTTGGAGAGACGTGGTAAGTGGCAGCCCCCCAGTGGCTGGGGATTGTGCCCCATGTGGTGCCAGGTGGACCCTGCCTCTCAGGTGTTTGAGCCACGAGGGACGTGAGCTCACTCTGCTTCCTCAGCATCCACTCTGTGGTTGGCTTCAGCTGGACCTAGACAGGGACCCACAGAGGACAGACTCAGAGAGGCAACTGGGAGGAGGGACACAGTAAAGGGGGATACTCAAGGCTGTGGGAGTCCAGAGGGGGCATTTGACTCAACCTGGGCTGGGGAGGTGGGGGAGGTGGGCAGGGAGGGCGGGTCCATCCTGGGGGCGGTGACAGAGTAGCTGGGTTTTGACAAGCTACGAAGACTATGGCAAGGTTGAAAATGCAAAGGAAGAGGGCATTCCAGGGAGAGGGGAGATGAGCAAGAGCAAAGGAACAGAGGCTGATGCCTTGAGAGCCCCTAACTCAGCATGTCAGGGTGCGTGTGCGTGCGCATGAGTGTGTGTTTGTGGGTGTGCATGTGCGCTCACGGGCCTGTGCGTGGGTGAGAGGTCTTCTGGGCTGGAGAGCTTGGACGTCACCCACAAAGCAGTGCTCTTCAAGGTGGCAGAGTAGAGATTCAAACTCAGGCCACCTGGCTCCAGAAGGCAAGTCTTCGACCCCCACTCTACAGCCCAGATACCCAGGAGCAGGGAGCACCTGCGGACACTTCATCTGTGCCCAGACTTGGGCTTGAGCTTTATGTGTTTATCTCATTTAATTCTTAAAACAGCCATATGAAGCAGGTTTTAATTTTCCTTTGTTAACAGAGTGTGAAACAGAAGCATGGAGGGGTTAGATCATACAGCTTACAGGTGGTGAAGTCAGAATTTGAACCCTGAACTGTGTCTTTGGGGCCTGGGTTCTGATAAATGACTAGAAAGTGGGCCAGAATGCAAGCAGGGCTGGGGAAGAGCAGGGAGGGTAAACTACAGGTCCGTCCTGTGGCGGGCAGGTTGCAGAGCTGGGTTTGTTTGGCCACTGAGGGGTTGGACCTCATGGACAGTGGCAGAGTCGTTTTCACCAGGAGGTTCCAAACCCACCGACCCCTCATATCCTCTCTCCTCCCGGCCCCAGGACTCACCAAGGAACCAGTGCTGTGGACATTTGTGTCTAAGGAGCCCCGGGGCCCAGTGGAGGGGACCCAAGATGTGGGCCATGACCACGGCCAGAAGGCGGGTCTGTCGCTCAACTGGGAAGTGCCCAATGTGCAGGTCAAGGATGTGCTGGACTTTGAGCAGCTAGCGCCAGAGCTGGAGGCTGGTACCGTCCCTCCCTGAACCTGCTCACCCAGCAGGGGCCTGTGCTCAGGGTCTGGGCTCAGGGACCTTAACCCGAAGGTGCTCAGGGTCTGGACAAGGACAGGACTCATTCACTGAGCCCCTCCTAACTGCCCAGTGCCATGTCATTGGCCTTTTACATGTTGTATCATTCATTCCTTCCTCACTGCAACCCTGGGCCTAAGTGTCACTCTTCCCCTATTTCACTGACAAGGAACAGAAGCTTAGAGTGGGAAGGGCCTCACCAAAGTCTCAGAGCCCTCACTTGGGAGTTCGAACCCATGTCTGTGCCTAAGAAAGCCAGGTCTCTGCCCACTGACCAGGGCATAGGAGACGCACACGCAAAGGGTTCTGGACCCCCCAGATGGAGATGGACCAATCCTCTGAGGATGGTACAGAATTATTTGTTTTGTACAAATGAGGAAACTGTAGCACAGAGAAGTTAAGTGACTTGTTCAAGTTTTCACAGCAGAACCAGGAGTTCTTCTCTGCACCACTTAGCTTGCTTTCCTGCTCCATGACTAAATGTTGTAAGCACAACAACAGGAAACTACAAGGTCCCCCAGGCACATGCAGTGGTGGTGGGTGTGATTTGAGTAGCACCTAAATGAGGCTTGAAAGGAGATGTGGGCCAGGCAAAGAGAGGGCAAAGACAAGCATCTGGGCACAGGGGGAGCATGTGCAAGGGTCCTGGGGTTGGGGAGGGAGGGCTGGGAGGCCTGTGTGACTGCAGCATAGTGGTTGTGGGGGTAGAGGATCAGGGGTGAGTTGGGAGGCTGGGAGAGTTGGGCAGGTGGCCTGGAAAGCTGCAGGAGGAGAGAGGTGGGAGCCACTGGGGGCCAGAGTGGACTTAACTGGCAAGGGTGAGGCTGGAGTCTCAGAGGCTGGGAGAAAAGGTGATGGTTGTTAACACCAAAGCAGGTAGAGTGGGGGTGGGCGAGGGGATAAGGGAACGATGAGGGTGCCCCTTTTTGTGCCAGAGGCCACACGAGCATGGGTAGAAATGGGCCTGGATCTGCTCTGAGCTCTGAGCTCCAACCTTCGGGTTCTGGAACTCTGGCGCTGTCCCTTTACCACATGGAAGCACCAGACAGCTACCCCTAGGATGGGCAACAACACCCTGGGTCCCCCACCTTGCTCCTAGCTGGGAAGGGAATTGCTGTCTGTCCAGATCCTTAGAGACATTCCACAATCCTCACCTGTGTCCCCATGGAGGGAGGTCCTGCTGGTATCCTCTTTACAGAAAGGGGGACCTAGGCTCCGAGAAGGGGAAGGATTCATTCTAGGACACGTGGCAGGTAGACTGTTGTCATCAACCCCTTAAAAGCAATGTCTGCAGATGACACTGACAAGAGTCGAGGCAGTCCTGATGCTGATCCTTTCCACCTTGGTCAGGTCAGTGAACAGAAGGAACTGGGTGCTGTGGTCACAGCTGCCACTGTAGTTGTTAAGAACACTGACATGTAACTATCATTGAGGGCGATGTGGTAAGGCCACCTGGATAATCTTAGGGGGCCATGGCAACCTTTCCTGAGAGGCAGCAGAGGTGGAAATAGCTCAGGAGCCTGACAGGTTTGAGTCCATCCTGGCCATACCACTTTTTGGTGATGGCCTTAGGCAAGTCACTTCTCCACTCTGAACCTCAGTCTCCTCATCTATGAAAGGGGCACACCCTGCACATCTCATGCACAATGATGGGAGAGTGTGTACTGAGGCAGCCTGCTGGACCATGGTGGGGTCTTGGTCAATGTGTTTCTTCCTCTGCAGAGGGTGGGGTGCAGACTTTGGATGAAGGGCTTGCCTGCAGGCCCTCAGGTCTGACGGGAAGGCTGGGTAGGGCTTGCAGGGCAGGGACTCCAGGTGGGCAGGGCCATGTGGTGGCTTCTCTTGTAGCACTGAAGAAAGCTTGTATGAGGGACCCCAGCCCCTGGGCCTGCTTTTGGCGCTCAGGGCCAGGACAGGTGCTGACATACCTGCTGCTACCCTGCACACTGCCCTTCGAGTATATCTACTTCCGGAGCAAACGGTAAGACTCAGCCAGGGGATTGGGAGGGGCCTGGCTTACAGCTGGGATCCTGGCAGAGAGCTGTGTCCCTGGAGGAGGAGAGTGGCTGTCACAGTGGTGGGCAGAGGTGGGCAGGTGCAGAGCCTGACTGGTCTCCCTGTGCTGCCTGGTGCTGGCTGCAGGACCCACTGCCCTGGTGGTCCCCTCTACAAAACGAGACTGGTGGGAGGCAGTGGGACTGCTGTGATCAGAAGTCAGCCCCTCCCCTGTCTATTTGACTTCTCTAATTGCTCTGCCTGGCAGAGTGATTCCTGAGAGTAACCCTAGGAGCTGGCCTAGCTCAGATTAGCTGTGGGGTCTGGGCCAAGTCTCTTGACCTCTTTGGTCCACAGGTTCCTATCCTATAAAATAAGGCTCTTCCGAGTCAGACTGGCTGTGGTTAAGCCTTTGCTAGCCATTCTGACTTGCTGACTAATGGATCACTGCATATTTATTCATTCATTCCACCAATGGTTATTGAGGACCTCTCGAGGGCCAAGGGCTGGCTGGGGGCTAGCTAAGGAGGTAGTACTGGCCCAGACCCAGTTCCTGACCACAGGGAGCTCATGGCCTACCTGTGCAGTCAGTACTCCACCTGGAGATACTTGGGACAGGTCTACACTGGCTTTGAGCCGGCATAGCCAGGGAAGGCTGCCCAGAGGAGATGACTTTTGGGCTCTTATCTGAAGGATGGGTCAGAGTCCACCAGGCAATGGCGGAAGGGAAAAGCATTTCAGGCAGATGGGACATCTGCAAAGGTCCTGTGGTAGGAGTGAGTAGGGCCCATGTGAGGAGCAGGAAGGGAGGCCCATGGCCCAGGAGGCTGGCGAGGCAGGCACACGGGACTCTGCAGCCAGCTCTCTATGGCCTCTGTCCTGAGAGTGGTAGGAAGGCAGTGAAGATTTATGCAGGAAGGTGTCATGGGGAGATCTGTAATTTAAAAAATTCTGTGCTCTCTGGAAGAAAGTTTGTGACAGTGAACCTCGGGTCCTGCTCCGCACTGCGCTAACGATTGTGTCAGTTCTGCTGTTTAAATGGCCAGTGGCCCCAGGCTTCTGTGCAGGGGCAAAATCAAGCTCAACGCAGCCTCAAACTCCTGGGCTCAAGTGATCCCCCTGCTGGGACTACAAGTGCATGCCACCACACCTGGCTAATGTTGTTTTATTTGTAGAGAGAAGGTCTTGCTATGTTGCTTAGGCTGGTCTTTTAAAAAAATTAATTACTTTTTTTTTTTTAGATAAAGAGTCTCACTTTGTTGCCCTGGGTAGAGTGCCATGGTGTCATCATAGCTCACAGCAACCTCAGTCTCTTGGGGTCAAGCAATCCTCCTGCCTCAGCCTCCTGAGTAGCTGGGAGTAAAGGCACCTACCACCATGCCCAGCTAGGTTTTTTTTTCTTTCCATTCTTAGTAGAGATGAGGTCTTGCTCTTGCTTAGGCTGCTCTGGAACTCTTAAATTCAAGCAGTCCTCCCACTTTCGCCTCCCAGAGTGCTAGGATTACAGGCTTGAGTCACTGCACCAAGCTACCTGCTTAGGCTGGTCTGGAACTCCTGGCCTCCAGTGATCCCCCTGCCTTGGACTCCCAAAGTGCTGGGATTTTAAGTGTGGGCCACTGCTCCCAGCCTGGGACAGCTTTCTGCTGAGATTCTCCTTATCCTGAGCTGTTTACTGAAACCACAGTTGAAATAAAAAAGAATAAATGTAAGGTCTGGGCTTTTCAGTAAAAAACAAAAACAAAAAAAGAATCTACATGTGAGCACTGATGTGGAGCCTAGACCATCAGAAAATTCATCCTTGGTATTTTCCATAAAGCACATGCTCAAAATGTAGGTTACATTAATAGAGGCAAAGATCCAGAACAAGGGAGGTGATGGTCCAGCTTATGTTTCCCTTGTCACACCATACGCTTTGGACTGCACATGTGTTTTGAGCCCCTGGTTTAGGGGCCCCACCAGGGGCAATGTGGCACAGGGTAAGGCCCTACAGCATCTGCCCAGAGCTTTCTCAGCTGTGGTCCTGCTGGCCCTGCAGGCATTGTCTCTGCAGAGAGACTCTTGCTTTCTTCTGCACTGGGACAAGATGCAGTTTGGAGCATCCTGAATCTGCTGCTAACTCTGTCACAAGGGGAGCAATGGGAGCATTTTGAGCCAGAGAGGAAAATGGTCCGATGTGTGTTTTAGGAAAGTCACTGGTGTCTGAGAAGATAGTGCATGAAGGAGCCTGGGGTGAGAAGGGCAGGGGCTGGTCTTGGGAGAAGAGAGCGGAATGGATGGAGATATGGAGGAGGTTAGGAACCATAGTGGGGTGACTGCCCTCATTTCATGGGTGAGAAAAAACAGGCCCAGAGAGGTTCCCTGACCTGCCCAGTCACACAGCTGATGTGTAGCAGAGCTGGGCTGCAGACCCAAGCTGGTCTGACCCCAAAGCCCTGCCCTCTCTACTCCTGGGCTTCCTATTTGTGCCCTGTGGAGTTGATGACCCACGGCCTGGCCCCCTCCACCAAGTTCAAAGCCCATCAGGGATCATTTAGCTATTGCAGGTGACCCTGTGGTGCCAACCTGCTCTGCCATGGCAGTGGTGACTAACACTGCTCAGCACCTGTTTTCCTGGTCTGGGTCTGGGCAGCCCTCAGGGGCAGGGCCCTTGGCTCTGCTGGGAGGAGCTCGGTGGGGCTGCACTGGGGCCACCCACGAGGATGATGCTACTCGCCCTCCAGGCTGGCTGAGTGGCTACCCGACATGCCCACAGACCTGTGCTGGATGCAGGGCCTGCTATGGACCGTGGCCCTCGAATTCTACTCCAGGACGAAGGCACAGCTACTTGAGCTGGTCAGGTGAGGAGGGCAGAGGGCTTGGAGGGGGGGGTTCTGTGCTGGCTGGAGGGAGGGAGAGTGGTGGCAGTGCTAAATCCCTGGACCCTGGGCAGGCCATGTGGGCTGTCATCCCGCCCACTTGCCCACGTCACTCTGGCCATCCACCTGTGCAGCCGCTGGCACGTGTGTCTGGTCACCACTGTGTGTAGACCAGTGCTGGATACTCAGACCAGTCACAGTGGTCAGTCTGTGTGACCTGCTGGGAACAGTCACAAAACACATCTCCCTGCTTTGTCAGCTCTCTGCTGGTCCTTCTGTCATTATTCCAGATGTCCTCATGTGACCTTGTGCCAGGCTGGCCCTGTGTGTGGTCAGGGTCCCCGCTGGCAGTATCCCTGGCAGTCCTCCCCTACCCGCTTGACAGCCATCTGTTTAGTAGGGGAATCAGTGCAGTTCTAGGAGTGGCCATCCTTAGATCTTCCTGCCCTCCAGGAAGCTAAGCTCCAATGAGGGCCTCGAGTCCTTCCTCAGAGCAGGATTTGAGAGAAGAGTGATCCAGGCTCACTGTGGCTGGGGCCACCCCCACGCACCCTTCACAGAACTCACACTGACTTCTATTCCCTCTGCAGCCCGCCTGTCACCAGCACCCCGGACACAGGCACCCTCCAGCCTGGGGCAGCTACTCATAGCACCCCATCGTGAAGCTGGGGCCCACCTGTCAGGCCTGAAGGGTTCGAGTTGGGCCAGCCCAGAGACTGGTCTCCCTCAATTCCTGCTCCAGCCCTCATCTTGTGTGCCCATATCTGCCCTGGTGGGAGGAGGCCCCACCAGCCTCTCTGGAGCCCCTGCACCTTGGAGCTGGTTGCCTGAGGCCTGGGTACTTCTTTTGTGGAAGAGACCCAGCCTGTTGGTATATCTCCAGGTCGCTGTGTACCCAGGTCACCTGCCCTGCTCCTGCCCCTACCCCCTCTCAACAGGGGAAGAACAGTTGGCAGGAGCTGAGACACATATCTGAGTTCCAGAATTTGCTTGAGGGAGGCTTGGAGGGCAGACTGCACAGGAGAGCTGTGCACAGCACTTCTCAGAAGACAGAGACAAGGCCGGGACACCCGAGGAGCGAGCTGCAGTGGCGGTGGGGAGCGGGGGAGGGACCCCTCCGATCCTCTCTGTCCTGCACTGGCCCTCGGGAGTAATCCCTGTGATCTGTCCCACGCAGAAATCCTTGGTCCCTGACTTCCTGTCAGGTCCAGCCCGTGGGAGGGAAGGCGGAGGAGGGAGGTATTCTGGTCTCATCTGGATCCCATTGCAGGTGCTTCTGTTGGGTCCAGAGGCCCCAGCTGCCACCACAGCCTCATTCCTTCAGAGGGTCTGCAACATCGTAGGGCCTCCACCCCTCACTAGCCCCTCTGCTTGAGAGCAGAGGGGGTATTGGGGACACCAGGTCTCTGGCCTCTCCGGAAGTCACTGCTCCCCTTGTTCTTGGAGAGACTCTCATCCCTAGTGCATGTTGGGGGGGGGGATGGAGGCATGAATGGTAGCAGAGGGCACAAGAAATAAATACGTGAGCTAAAGACATAGCGAGGCATTCATTCATTCACTCATTCATTCATTCATTCACCCGGCTTATACTTAGTGAGTGATAGGCTCTGTGACACAGCCGTGAACAAAACTTACATCTTGGTGGGTGTTTGGGAGCAGATGCAGGACACCAAACAGGAAAATGTAAATATAAGATCCTCCCAGGAGCAGTAGTGCTGTGAAGGAAACAAAATCAGGTGAGAAGGGTGGTAGGTTTGGAGTGGGGAACGGCAATGGCCCCGCTGGTCCGAGAGCGCCTCCCTGAGAAGACCATAATTGCTGAGCCAAGACCTCAGGCTGAGAGTCAAAGAGTTTTGCAAGCAGAGGGATGTGCAGGTGGCTGGCACTGCTGAGGGGGCGCTCACTGTGAGCCAGGAGGCAGGGGCAGGGGCAGGGGCAGGGGCTGGAGGGCACCATCAGCATGATGAGGAGTTTGGATTTGGGCCGGGAGCAAAGAGGTGAGTGAAGAGAGAGCAAGTGGACCAAGGGAAGGGCTGGGGGTGGGGGAGCACTGGAAAAAGGAGAGGAGGGACAGAGAGAAGATGAGGGGGCTCTCCTCCTTCCCACCATCTCTAGAATCTGCTCAGTCTGAGCTGGCATCTGCTCCCCTCTTGTTGTCCCCCTGGGTGGAATCAAACATAGACACAGTCCCCTGTGTCAGGAAGGGACTATCCCAGTTGAGTCAAGACAACCTGCAGCCCCCATGACACTGCCCAGGGCTGAGATGCTGTGTGCACTGTCCCCACTCCTGGGTGCTGGGCTTGGGATTTTCTTCCCCCAGGGGAGAGGGGAGGATTGGCCAGAGGGCCCTTGGCCTCCAAGTTAAAGATCTAGCCTCTCCGGAGGCCTTTTAGAATATTGTCTCTGTCCTGTGTCTCTCATCATGGACACGTCCACGCCCATAGGCACTCATCCTCGATCACCCTCTCCTTGTCAGTTCTTTACTTAGGGCGGTCTTTGAACTGTGCGGTCTTGGTCTTTATTGCTTTGTTTTGTGTCTTAGGCTGGGAAAAGAGCTGGCCACGCCCACCACCCTCACCATTGTTCTCCTTTGCCAAACAGCATGTAGTGAAATATTTCTGGCTTACTAGGTTGAAAATCTCATTTGTTTACAATATTCTGTTCTAAAAACTTCTCTTTGATCTTTATTATGTGTGACTCATGTCAAGGTCATCTGCTCACAACTTGCCAATTGCAGATAACATTCGCAAGCATCCCTCACACTATGTTACAGTTTAGAAGCACTTTCCCGGTTTTATGTCTTATTTAACTCTTGGGTATTTTCCCACATGTATTAAAATCCAGCTGCCTGTGGCCTTTCCACTGATCCCCACTCTGCACTCTGCACCCTCTGCCTAGGAGCAGCCTGCAAGGACAGCAAGGTGTTGATCTGGTCCTGCTCTTCCTGGCATACAGCCTGCCCTGTATAACGGCTCCTAGAGGGGGCACCCCACCCTGTGATGCAGCTCAGGAAGCTCCGGACCCATACCCGCAGTTTGTTCATGACCCTCTGGGAGCAGGAGGTCCAGCAGCACCCCAGATGGAATATGGCCAGCACTGGACCTTAATTGTCTTTCACCTCCCACCTCCTGGCTGCCACCTCAGAATGAATGAGCTTGACCCAAACCAACCTGGTGGATATCACCAAGGCACCACTCACCATCGGCACCATGCCTTTCCTTGAGCCTGAAGCTGGCCCAGCTGGCAGCCCAGGAGCTGACCCAGGTCACAGTCCCCTGACTTGTTACTAGGATCCTCCTAACACAGAGCTTGAGTTGTTACAGAGCGGACCTTGGGCTCTGAATTCAAGTCAGCCCAGATTTGAGTCTGTTCCATCTCTGCAACTCAGAATTGCTGTGACCCAGGGGAATTCCTCACCCCTCAGAGCCTCAGTCTTCCTTTGCATAAAATGGAGATAATGACACACACCTCATGAATATTTACTTGAGAAATTTAAATGCTCCTGACAGACAGCATTAAATGGTAGAGTCTCAGAAAGGGCAGCGAGGAGTGAAAGGTGCCTTAACGACCTGCTGGTGTGTGCTGGGCCTCCTTTCAGTCTCACATCAGCCCCAGGGTGAGGAGCAGTCCAGACAAAACACAGAAGCCTAAGGTTGGAGCCCAGACCTGTGTGAGGTCAGAGCCCTCTCTGGCCCCTGTGTCTGACCTCCCATCAGGTGTGCTAAAGTCATCCACCCTCCTCTTTCTCCCAGCATCTCAGCCGGAGGCCTTTCTGGGCCCTGGAGCCCTATGGAGCGGCTATGACACCCATTTGTGAGCTATATTCCTGGACTGGATACAAGCCTCCCAGCCTGGCTTTCTGAGAGCTGATTGTTTGCCGAGTGTTTCCCAATGCCTGAAGCAGATCCCCAGCCAAGGAGCTCCCCTGTCTCTATTGCTATCTCCATAGAGCTAATAGGACATCCAACCCCCACAAGTACACATCATCTTACAGCTTACAAAGCCCATCATCTCATGTAATTCTCACAACAACCCTAGGAAGTCTTCATTATCCTCATTTTATTGGTGAGGAAACTGAAGCTCAGTGAGGGAAGTGGTTGAGCTGGAAATGCCCGAGCCTGTGCTCTCGGCAGCAGAAAGATCCCTGGATTATCACAGTCTCCCGTGCACCTGCTCTGTGCTGGGCAAGTCCTTTCCTTGATCAGCTCTTTATTTCCTTGCCTTTAAAATCAGAGGTTGGCCTAGCTGGTTTCAAAGGAATCCCCAGATCTTCTCTGAGTCCCTAACACATGAGTTTATAGGCAGTGGTCAGGGGAAGTAGAGCTGATTTCAGGAGAGGATTAACCGCAGAGGAACTAGTTTCTCAACTGGTCTTTATGGATACTAGATTTGGGGTTGGTAGGAAGTTGTTATGGAGGGCAAACTTCAGGTGCAAATGTAGGATGGGGCGACCCATGGTAAATTAAACCAACAAGAAATCTGACAGAGAGCAGAAGCTCCTTGTTGCTGGTCACACAGACAGTCAATGGTGAAGTTAGCATTCAAGCCCAGAACAGGTTCACTTTGTCTGGACTCTAGGATTCTGGGTAGTAATACAGATGCCCAGGACTTTTCTGCAGGAATCCTAATGTAATTGATCTTGAGCTAGATCGTTTTGGCAGGGGTGTGTTTGGAGCTCAGAGTTCCTGGGTACTAAAGTCCTCTGGGGCCACTCCATGGGACCCCCTTCCTGAACCAGCACCTCATGCTACAGACTTGCTCAATACCAGCTGTGGCATAGGGCCAGTTTGTGGTAATCTGCAGCCAGAGTCACATGATGCTAGCGGGTATCTGTCCCAGCACTATATCCTGGCCACGTGCGGTGTTCCCAGGCAGGTGCCCCAACTCCTCTAAGCATGGCACTCTGCCTATAAATCTGATCATGTACACTAAATGGGCATTTTGTGATGTTAAGGAATAATCATTACTTTTTAGGTGTGTTAATGTATCGGGAATATGTTTTCAAAGAGTTATTATCTCTTAGAGATCCATATTGATGTAACTATGAATGAAATCATATAACACATAAAATTTGCTTCAGAATTAATCTGGCTGTGTGGGAGTTGATGAAACCCGAGTCAGTAACAGTTGACACTGGAGCTGGATACACAGAAGTTCATTATTCCATTCTCTCTGACTTTATATATGTTTGGTATTTTCATATTCGACAAATACTTAACACGAAAATCTTCATGGTACACACAAACAGGAAAATGCCTCAAGATAAAACCTAACAAAGCAGAACAGGCACACCAGGAGCTGTGGCTACGCAGCACGGGTAGGAGGGCTGAGGCTGAGGTGAGCCAGGAGCATTCAGCACCGCGGACAGAGACCAGCCTTCCCCGCGGCCTCAGCAACTTCCGGGATGGATTGCAGAAGGCTGAGAATTCAGATTTTTCCAGATCCACCTTATTTAAAAGAGTCTCTTCAGGACAAAGGGCTATCTAGCCTCTCCTTACACATCTCCAAGGCTGCGGTGTCCTCTACCCAAAGGGCAATTGAGGGATTGATGGACATTTTTGGTTCCTGAAAAGAGGTTTTCTCTTCTTTAAGGATACCTTTGCCCCCAACCAATTGACCATATATATGTCTGTGCCTATTTCTGGACTCTCTATCCTGTTCCATCTACTTATATGTTTATGCACGTGCCAATTGCCCACTGTTTTGATCTACAGCTTTAAGGCAAGTAGCCTTACAGCATGTCTTGAGGCTACAGTGAGCTCTCCAACTTTTTTATTCTTTCTCAAAATTGTTTGGACTATTCTAAGTTCTCTGCTCTTCTATATAAATTTTAGAACCAGCTTGACAGTTTCTATGGGAGTCCAGTGGGATTTTGCTTGGGATTGTGTTTACTTTATAGGTAAATCTGAGAAGAATGGGCACATTAGCAATGTTCAATCTTTCAATCAATGAAGAATATATCTCTCTATTTCTTTAATTTTTCTTTAATTTCTCTCATCAGTGTTTTGTAGATTTTGGTATACAAATCTTGCACATATTTTCTTAGATCTATTCTTAGGCATTTAATGTTTTTTGATGCCACTGTAAATGGTGTTTTAAAAATTTTAATGTCTTGGTCCCAGCATGGTGGCTCACGCCTGTAATCCCAGCACTCTGGGAAGCCGAGGCAGGTGGATCGCCTGAGCTCAGGAGTTGGAGACTAACCTAAGCAAGAGTGAGACCCCCGTCTCTAAAAACAGCCAGGCATTGTGGCGGGCCCCTGTAGTTCCAGCTACTTGGGAGGCTGAGGCAAGAGAATCACTTGAGCCCAAGAGTTCGAGGTTGCTGTGAGTTGTGATGCCATGAGAGTGAGAAAGTGAGACTGTGTCTCAAAAAAAGTTTAATTTCTAATTGTTTGTTGATGGTATCTATACACATAATAGGGTTTTGTTGGTTGACATTGCATCCTATGACCTTCCTAATTCACTTATTAGTTCTAGTAGCTTCCCCCAAACCCCTTCAGATTTCTAGGGATTTTCCATGCTAAGGGAGGTTTTTCTTTAGGCAGAATAATGGTCCTCCAAAAATGCCCGTATTCTAATCCCCAGAGCCTGTGAATATGCTATATGTTAAAGGGAAATCAAGGATGCAGATGGAATTAAGGTTGCTAACCTCAGAATAGGCAGAAGAAGAGTCAAGGTCAGATGATGACACAATGTGAGAAAGACCAGGCTGATCATTGTTGGCTTTGAGGAAGGAAAGGGGCCACAAGCCAAGGAAGGGGGTAGCTCTAGGAGCTGGACAGGCAAGGGAGCAGATTCTTCCCTGGAGCCTCCAGAAAGTTTAACCCTGCTGATCCCTTCATTTCAGTCTAGTGTTACCTGCATTTGTGTTCTGACCTACAGAACTGAGTTTGTGATAATATTTTTACCACACCTGTGGCAATGGGGCCACATGTGGCCTTCTGGATCTTTGAGTATGGCCTTTTGGCTGAATCCAGATTCTACAGAGGAAATTCTTTTAATAAAGGGATTTGTTCCATGAAGTTTAGATTTGTTCAAGGGGCTGCACTTGGGGGTCTGGAGGGCTGTATATGATCTTGAGGCCATAGGTTCCCCACCGTGCACGGCTTTTGCCCCCTTTTCTCTCTCTCTCAGTGTCTACACACACACACACGTTTGTTGTCTTAGTGCTATAATTTGGGTTTCTTTTGTAAAACCATTCGAAAGTCAGTTGGAGACATGATTCTTCTTCATCCCCCCCTCAATATGTACCTCCTAGGCAAATGACCATTTTTAGCAATAATCATGCCTCGGATAAAGGTCATTGGCTACGATACCACCACTGCGCAAAGTTCAAATGACCATTATTTTATATAACCACAGTACAATTGTCAAATTTAGAAAATTTAAAATTAATACAATACTATTATCTAATACACAGTCAATATTTGAATGTTTTGAATTGTCCCTATAAAGTCCCTATGGCTTTTTGCCAAAAGATCCAGTCGGTATCCAATCCAGAATCACACACATTGTATTCGGTTGTCAAATCTCCTTAGCCACCTTTATTTAGAGCAGTTCTCTCGGCTGTTTTTGTCTTTTATAACATTGATGTTTTTGAAGAGTTCAGGTGGGTTATTTTATTAGACATCCCATAACTCGGGCTTTGCTTTCATCCCTCATTATTAGACATAGGCTGTTAAGTTTCGTAGGAATTCCACCTAAGTGGTCTGTATCCTTTTCTGCACATCACATCTGGAGGTACAGGCTGTCAGTTTGCCAGGTTATTGGTGATGTCTTTTTAAATTTTTTTTTTTTTGAAAAAAACACTGGGTAGAGTGTTGTGGCATCATAGCTCACAGCAACCTTAAACTCTTGAGCTCCGTGATCCTCCTGCCTCAGCCTTTCGAGTAGCTGGGAGTACAGGAACCCACCACAATATCTGGCTATTTCTAGAGACAGGGTCTGGCTCTTGCTCAGGCTGGTCTTGAACTCCTGAACTCAGGCAATCCACCAGTCTTGGCCTCCCACAGTGCTAGGATTACAGGTGTGAGTCACCACACCTGGCCTCCCTGTTCCACGTTTTGACAGGTAAGACCTAACTGTAGCATGTCTGAGTGTAAAGTCTCCACTCCAAACTGAACACAGTAGTAAGTAATGGTAAGCAACATGTGGTTTGTCCAAACACAGAAGTCAGGACCACCTTCATATTATTAGCTATTGTTTTACTGGACAGAAGAGCTTTCTTGTCTCTCCTCATTTATTCCTTTTCTTTTTTAGTTTCAGGATGAAACTTTCCTAATTAATTTTTTCCTTCCCTCTCCCTTCTTTTTTTTTTTTTTTTTTTTGGCCAGGGCCGGGATTGAACCTGCCACCTCCAGTATATGGGGCCAGCACCCTACTCCTTTGAGCCCCAGGCACTGACCCTCTCTTCTTCTTCTTCTTCTTCTGAGGTAGAATCTCACTCTGTGGCTCCAGCCTAGAGTGCTGTGGCGTCACAAACCTCAAACTCCTGGGTTTAAGCGATCATCCTACCTCAGCCTCCCAAGTAGCTGGGACTACAGGTACCCCACAACACACAACTACTTTTTCTATTTTTAGTAGAGATGGGGACTTATTCTTGCTCAGGATGGTCTGGAATTCTTGAGCTCAAGCAATCCACTGTACCTTGCCCTAATTCATTTTTAAACATACCCATATGAAATATTTTTATTTTACATATAAAATATGCATAATATTTTATCATACTATGTATACATATACATACACACAGTAAATTGTTATTTAGGCATAACTAATACACAGATCTCAAGTATGTACCTCTTTTTTTTTTGAGATAGGGTCTTGCTCTGTCACGTAGGCTGGGGTGCCGTGGCAACATCATAGCTCACTATAACCTCAAACTCCTGGGCTCAAGCCACCCTCCTGTCTCAGAGGAGTAGCTGGGACCAGAGGCACATCCTGCCAAGCACAGCTAATTTTCTCTTTAATAGAGATGGGGGTCTTGCTATTGCCCAGGTTGACTTGAACTCCTGACCTTAAGCAATCCTCCTTTCTTGGCCTCCCAAAGTGCTAGGATTATAGATGTGAGCCACTGCACCAAGCCCTACTTCAACAATTTTTAACATATACATCTACACAGGACTAGGTACACAATTTGCAGTGTCCAGAGTAAGATTGAAATGTAGGCCCTCTTGTTCAAAAGCCAGGTAGAAAATGCTGTTAAAGATACTAAAATATAAAGCCACAGTCTGCCACCTGTCATGGTGCTTTTTATTTGCTATTTAATGTCAGTCTCCTGAACATGGGGAGCCCTGTGGGGCTAGGTACTGATGTGGTGAGGAGGTCACCTGCCTTTGCTGACCTGCTACCAAATGCATGGCAGTGCTGGCAGTCAGCCTCTATCATGCCCCACTCTGAGATCCTGGGGGCATGTGTCTGACCTGACCTTCTTGGTGGCTGTGCCCAGATCTCTGTGGTCACTAGGCAGGGGCAAGGAGAGATTGGGCAGGGCTAAGATACTAAAGGATGGCAGAGTGGGCAGTCGAGGAGTTGTCTCTGGAAGGCGGCAGGAGAGGGTAGGCTCCAGAGCTCCAAGTCCCAGATGCTTGCTCTGTGGTCCCATCTGATCTCACAAAATATGAAGATTAAAGTCACAATTTCAAGGTGGTGACCACAGAGCATTAAACCCCAAGCATGAGGCCCTTCTGAGCACTGGACCCCATGTGACTCCACTGGTACACACCCATGTAGCAGCGCCTGCATCAATGTCTATGTCAGTGCCTGCACTTGTGTCTATATCATCACGTAACCACCAGTGAGAGCAACGTCTGATGCCTCCAACACTCTGCAGGGGAGGTACCTGTCTGTTCTCAGTCAGCCCCCTCCATACCCTAAATTAAGACTATTCTGACCTCTATGAGATAGATCAGTTTTGGTTGTCCTTGAACTGTATGTATTGGAGTTGTACAACATATCCTCTTTAGTGTCTGGCTTGTTCTGTTCATGGCTTTGACTGTGAGATTTCCTTACCTTGTATATACTAGCAAGTCCTTTTTTATTGCTGTATGGTTTCTCTTGCATGAATATATCACAATTTATTCATTTTATTGGTGGTGGGTATTTTAGTTGCTTCAACTTTTGTCTATTATGCTCAAATTGTTTCTGATTTGGCCTGTGGGAACCCTTTCACACTGGGTCCTGTTGCTTTTTGACCTATGCACATCATTTTTGAACACTTTCTTATTTTTTGGCTCAAGATGTTTTAAGTTCATCTTGTACTTTCCTTGCCCTTCAATTGGCCTCTTCTCGAAAAAACCCTAGTTCCTTTTGCCGGAGGATGTATTTAGAAATGAAGATTTAGGCAGTGGGTGTGTCTAGTATTATGGGGATATCATTGCCTAAAGACCTTTCAGCAAAGATCAGATAAAAATTGTAGATGCATGTCCATACCTCTGATTCCAGTCTAGTCTCATAGTGTTCTTCTTTGCCTCCTTCCATCCCCCACATATCTTCCTTCTCCCACAGCGAGAAACTGCACCTGAATTGTTCTTGACAGTGTTTGAGTGCTTGGAATGCTCTCTTTCTTTTTTGGAAAGACATCCAGAAGCCTCTCGAGTCAGGGTTAATTGCTCAGTTTCCTCTCCCTGTCCACCCCCTACACATGGCCTCTGCTCCTCAGCTCATGCATGCAGCTCCCATGTCAGGCTGCAAATGTGCCGCTCTAGAGCAGTGGTTCTCAACCTTCCTAATGCCACAACCCTTTAATACAGTTCCTCATGTTGTGGTGACCCCCCACCGTAAAATTATTTTCATTGCGAGCAAATTTGTCCACTGAATGCAGCCAGCGGGGCACGCAAATTATTTTATGGTTGGGGGTCACCACAACATGTGGAACTGGAGTAAAGGGTC
>CAUYQV010070775.1:0-29859 GCA_963574575.1 Galagoides demidoff
TGTGGTCCCAGCTACTTGGGAGGCGGAGGCAGGAGACTCGCTTGAGCCCAGGAGTTGGAGGTTGCTATGAGCTGTGATGCCATGGCACTCTACCCAGGGGGATAGCTTGAGGCTCTGTCTCAAAAAAAATAAAAATAAAAAAAAAAAGAACCTATGAATGCTTAGCAGAAGTTGCACTGTCTTTTGGTTTTAACTAGAGAGCAGTAGGAGAGAAGCCAGAAGTATCCTGAGGCTATGCATTTTTAAGTGAGAACTGAAGCTTGGCAGAAGTTTCAAACCAAGTCATTACCACAAGGATCTTGTGTTTGAGAGAGCAGACTCTTCCAGTCGATATTCTTATGTGTCTTCTGAATGGGAGACAGGTGCAGGGACCCATCTTCAAGATAAATATCAAGAAAAAGCCATAAATGTGGGTAACCATCAGTAAACAAGCCATGTTCAGATTTTTGGTATCCATAAATTCCTGCTATTCTCTCTGATTTAAAAAAAGAAGTATTTTATTACCTGCCAAAGAAAATACATAGCTCCCAAGGTGCTCTGCATTGATGGTACTGAGTAACCATAGATTCAACCCCTGTTTTCCTGGCTGTTTTGACTAGCTGTTTATCTATTTTTCTGTCATTTTCATCCCCTTTCCTTACTTTCCTTCAGAGGTACCCTACTTTCCACTTGTCATCCTGTTTTTCCCAAACTTTGCTAATTGATAATCTCTTCATACTAAATGGCTAATTTCAGTTGCTGTCTTTCTCTTAATTTTTTATTTCTTTATTCTTCCTTCTCATGCTTCTCTCTCTCCCTCACCTTAAGCACAGCCTGCTTGGTTTTTGGGGTGTGTGTGTCTTATATTCCTTAGTAAATTAGAAGCAGCTTGAGGACAGAGGTCTTATTCATCCATAATGCTTAAGAGTGTTCATTGAATTATTTGGTTTGAGTAGAAAACCTTTTCTATATTTCTATTTTCTTCTCCCTTACTGAAAAAAGCTAATCAATGTTTTCTAGGGGTGATAGGCATAGAGAATGGGAGCATCCGGAATTATTGTCTTGACCTGTGGATTTCCCTGTGCAAACACAGGTGTGTATGAGGCAAGAGATTCACACAGTGATTACTCTTTTCTTCTTAGTGTTGGCTAGGGCTCTCTAATTCAGCTTCTTATCTAAGGAGGGAAAGATCAGTCATTTCTGAATTTCTTTGTTTGAATTTATGGGACAAGAATGCTGTAAATCAAACCTCTTGTTGGGGTTTTGTTTGAGTGTAAAAACTTGAAAAGTTTGCCGAAAAACTTGCTTTTCTTGTAAAAAAGAAAGAAAGAAAGAAAAACTTGCTTTCCTTGTAAAAACAAACAAAAAAACCCTTGCTTTCCTTGTTCTTTTTAATAGTAAGGTCTGTTTTTCCCAGATATTTTTGATGAAGCCCAGTATAAGATATATATTTTATGTTCCCTAGTCAATGTATATAATTGAAACAAGTTTCTCAAAATGAGGCTAACCATTGTTTCATGTATTATATTCTATTATTTTCTATTAATTCTGATTCTTTTCTTTAAATGCTGATCTTGATCTGTTTTTTTTTTTTTTTCATTTCAAACTAATGAATTATTTGAAAAATACTGCATTGTGGCTCGGTGCCTGTGGCTTACACCCAAGGTGGCGGGTTCGAATCCAGCCCAGCCCGCCAAACAACAATGACGGCTGCAACCAAAAAAAAAAAAAAAAAAAGCTGGGCGTTGTGGCCAGCGCCTGTGGTCCCAGCCACTCGGGAGGCTGAGGTAGGAGACTCGCTTGAGCCCAGGAGTTGGAGGTTGCTGTGAGCTGTGATGCCATGGCACTCTACCCAGGGGTAGATAGCTTGAGGCTCCTGTCTCAAAAAAAAAAAAAATACTGAATTGTATAATAGATGTTTGAATGGTTATGGTCTGAGGCTAATCAGCATTCCAGAGAGAATTAGTGTTCTTAAAGACTGCACCATTGGATGAATCTGATCAGAACATTCACATTTTATGTAGATCTTCTATAATTCAAAATTTCCATATAGGTAGATTTTTTTATTGGGAAGAAATGTAAGGTAGGTAGGATCTGTAGTCTTTGCTCAAGTGTTGCTTTTTATTTTCTGAGCATTATCACTGGTATTTAACCGAATACTCTCTCAATTTACAGTTTTGCCTACCATGGCAGTGCTATACCACCAGATACTGATATTCTAGGATTATGTTCAGAATAAACTAGGGGTAAATGACATGTTTTGATAAATGGAGTGGTTACTTAGGGGTTCAAAATTAGCTTATCTTATATATTGCAAGTCAGGAATGTTATGCTGAAGTTTCTCTTAGCTTAAAGTTTACTTAGTTGAAAGACATCGAACATTTTATTTATTTAGTGTTTATTTTACATTAGATACTAAAACTGGCTCTGAGACTACAAAACTCAAATGTAAAATGTTTGGTTCTGAGTAAAAGGTAAGCCACTGATTTCTCATAGACTCCTAGACCACAACTGCCTTAGAGATTTTCTCCACTTTGCCCCCTCTTCTACTGATGAAGCAGTCTAGGAGGTGAGTGACTCATCAAGATCTCTTGTTCTTTGTGGCCCACTTTGCTGTTTTCCCTTCTGCTTTATTCCTTCAATTAGTGAGAACCTTGCAGTCCTTTCCTTATCATTGTGAAATGTGGTGGTATATGTTCTTAATCATTTACAGGGATTGACTCAGATCTGTAGCCATCCATCTATGTCTATATATTTTGCCATGGCACTAGCCTACATCATAGCAACCTTAGACTCCTGGGTACAAGCTATTCTCCTGCCTCAGCCTCCCAAGTAGCTCAGTGCCCACCACAATACCCAGCTTTTCTATTTTTAGTAGAAACGGGGTCTCACCCTTATTCAGGCTAGTCTCAAACTTGCTCAGGCTCGTCTCAAACTCCTGACCTGAGCTCAAGTGATCCTTACATCTAGTATTCCCAGACTGCTAGGAATACAGGTATGAGCCACCATGCCGGGCCTTGATTTGGCTATATTCTTAACCACATAAACATTATTAATGCATTTATTTCACTTAATACCTATATCAATCTTACAAAGTAGGTGCCATTATTCCATTTTTATAAATGAGAAAACTGAGGTGGCCAAGTCACCCTCAGCAAGAGGCCAGCCTTGCTTCTGCTGCTTGCTGCTGTGTGACAGATCTTCATGAATATAAAGTACCTTAATTTCCTCAGAGTAAACCATGGTGCTTCCCTTTTGGGTTTGTAAGCATTAAATAAAATAGTGAACGCAGAGCAGTCAGTGCAGCATCTGCCTGTGGTCTATCCTCCCTCTGCATCCTTTTCCTCTTCTCTCACAATTAAAGTTTACTATGTATGGGCTTCACCCTCTTTCAATCTCCATTTCTTCTTTGTATGGCCATAGCAGTCTGGTATATTTATTGTCCACTGGACAAGTGCTACTGTCTTTCGAGGCCTACCTTGAAGACTTATCCTTGAAGACTTCTTCACACACTCCCTCACCCTTCATTGATCTTGCCCTCCTTCCTAAATTTCTCCAGTAACACTTATTTTACACTTAACCAGAAAACTCAGAAGTAGTTTAACCAAACGGCCTCATTTTACAAATGGGCAAACTGAGGTCCAGGGAGACGAGTGATTGCCTGTGATCAAGTTTCCACTTTTAGACTTGTGCTCTCTACACTACCCTGTGTGCTCTGTCAGTTTTGGGGCCTATAAAACAAACACCAAACATGCCCAGATAGGAGATCATATATGCAGATTCATACCTCATAGGACAGAAAGCTGCTTATAGGTTTGCATACTGCTCAGAAGCGCTATACCTGTCTTACTTTAGTTGGTAGCTATAATATGTGAATAATTCTATTTTATTTAAAAATTACAGCATGAGAATCAATAGTCATACATTCCAGAAACTCAGTAAGGACTGAGTTTCATTTCTAAAGCGTTTTTATTTTTTTCCCCATAAGAACTGAGAAGAGACAGATTGGTACTCTCACCTCCTCCTCTCCCTTAGCCTCTCCCAGAAAAGGTATTTAGTAATGGCAGGTATCTTTATTTATATTTCAGGGCCCATAGTGGTGTCCATCTCATAGCTTTCTTGTTTTGCCCAGAGTCTTTATTTGGTCATCCCTCATTCCTTACCACTCCCTTAGTCATCTTTGATGGATAAACAGATTTCACAATGCAGGCCAGTCTCAGTTTGCCTAGGTTTCTGTCTCTTGGAAATTTCCCAAACTATCCCAAACAATATAGAAATTTATTTTAAAATTTTAACAGCTGTCAAACTGTAGCTAAACTTCTGGGGTTGGAAAGTTAAACGTACATATTACCCTCATTTAAACTCGTTTGAAGGTTTTTTTTTTCCTTTTTATGTAAATGTTGTGTGTCCTAACTAAACACACAATATTTTTTATGTGCCATTTAACATATAAGTAACTGAATCATAATTGAAAGTCCTCTCTAGAAAGATTTTCTCTTGTTTGGCAAATAATAGCATACTTCATCTCTTTCTAAAAATAAACCATCAGTTTATGTCATTGAGTATATTTGACCCTTCTAAAAAGAGGCCCTCTCTCATCCTCTCTCTTTTAACATAGAAGGGTATTTATTTTTTGTCTGTGATGTGGTTTTCCAAAAGTTCATCTGTATTGGCTGCTTCATTTCTGTTCTAAATGTAGTAAATTGTTGGCAGTGTACTTGAGACAATTCAAGGATTTTATCTTGTGCCTGCTGATTGCATAGTTTATTAGCTGTACATTTTTTGGCCAATTGTTGTGTTTCATGTCTATAGCATAGGGAGATTGAGGGTGACTGGTTTTCATAAGACTTTTCAGTTTTGTATATCTTTACAGCTGTCTGCTTCTTGAAATGAATACATTGCTTTTTGTGATAGACTCCTTTATGGTGATTTTAATTTGCTTGGCAGTGTATATTTAAGTCTAATCTTGTTTCTTTTCTATAGTTATTTGATAATAGAAATCCGTATTGTTTCCTATGTCCAGAAAATACTCATTGAAGTGAAGAATGATGGATTTTATGATTTGGGAGTGTGATGTGTGAATGTATCATTAGAAAACACATCTTAAAGGATTTCAGGTTTAAGATTTCTAGTTCTTTTATATATATATATATATATGTGTGTGTGTGTATATATATATATATTTTTTTTTTTTTGGCAGTTTTTGGCCAGGGCTGGGTTTGAACCCACCACCTCCCACATATGGGGCTGGCACCCTACTCCTTGAGCCATAGGCACTGCCCAAGAGTTCTAGTTCTTATACATTTTTCCCATTTTTCTGGAATATCTTATGTCTCAGTATGTAAATATTTTGTCTATACTCATGTTTCTTGTTAGCCATATTATCTCTTAAGACTGTTTATGTTGACTTGAAGTATTTCTTGTCTGTGGTTGTGGGTGTTCTAAATACCTACCAGAAAAGATTTTTACCCACCTATTTGGTTCCCTGGAGTGTGAGAGAAAGTGATTGATGGGGAACAAAAAACTCACAAAAAGCCACCTAGGTATTTAAAGGAAAAGCTCATCAACTACAATCTAAGAGCCCAGGGCTGTTCATGTAAAATTTTCTCCCTCATAAAAAAATCTCAGAAAAGATTTTCTTGAAAGATAGCTATAATATGACAGGATCTATTTTTGTTATGTGTCTCAGTTGACTCAACCGCTTAACATACGGAGTTGCTTTCATTGTGTTTTCTGCAGTCTGGTGCTTACCTTGTACGTTTTCTTAGAATCATCTGGTAGTGAGGTGGCCTTAAGTTCAAGTCTTTACCAGCAGGGCATCCATGCCTAGAGGAGGCTGTGTTAGCAGAATAAGAAACCTCAGAGATAACCTCTGGGAACACTTCATTGTGGATGAAGTTATTAATTCAGATTTGGCTTTCTGGTTTGAGAGATGTTCTGAATGAGTGTTGAGGGATGTGCTATTAATATGTTACATTAGGATAGAACGTAGCATTCCTGACTAAATCAGCCCACTTGTCCTGTTTTATACCAGCACTTGTGGTTTGTGTTAATAACGCTGAGTGTGTGGCAGGAAATAGTGGAAGTGATCTGAGAGATCACTTAGTCTAATTTCTTCATTTCATTTTAAGGACATTAGCCAAGGTAACTCACTTCCTAAGGATAAGTCAACAAACTAATTTGGGCAGCCCTGGGTATAGAACAGTGTCCTGCAGCAATTACAAGATAGGTAAAATAGAGAGGACACAGATGTGGAACAATGAGAGGACAAGGAGAGTGCAGTGCAGGTAGGAATATGTGTGACATATTGGGAGGGATATTTGAATGCCATCTACCACTTACAAATTGTATGACATTACAGCAAGATAATTTCTCTGACTAGAAGTTCCACTATCTTAGAGATGTAGCATTAAATGGGTAACATGTCTGAAGTGTTAGGCACAGTATGAGGGACGTAGCTGGTGTTCCATGATGGCAGGTGTTATTGTCTGGTACCTGAAGTGGGGAGAGGAGCAAGGAAGGAAGTGTGAACATTGTGAAAGTAGGGAGGGCTCTTAATTTTTAAGTCTTTCAGAGCAGGCTTTTAAAGACCTCATCTCTCATCATATCACTGTTTTGCTTGAAAATCATCCTTGGCTCTTCATCACGTATCCAGAAGTTTAAGCCTCTGTGAGTATACCCTCTTGGCTGCTTGTACTCCAGTTATTCTGAATCTCTTGTAGTTCCTGGCATGTGTTTTCATTTTTTATTTTCAATAGCAATTGCTACCTTTACCCTGTCTTGCACACCCCCTGCCTCCTTAGTCATCCTTTAAGACTCAGTTCAAATCCCATTTCTTCTGTGATGTTTCCTGGACTTCCCCATCTCTTCTCCTATGGTGACTCACTACTCTTACTGTGTTTCCATAGTACCCTGTACACAACATCACAGTAGTTACTAAACTGTGTCCTAACAATTTGTTTATATGTCTGACTCATTTAATTACATTCCCTAGGGACAAGAACTAGGTCTTAGTCATCATTGAATTTCTAGCACTAGCTTGGTGGCAGACACATAGTAGGTGCTTACTAGATGCTTGTATGACTGAATGAATGGGTGCAAAGTAGAAATCTAGAAGTTATCCTAAGTTGATGCAGCAGCGTGAGCAAAGACAAGGATGCAAAATTAGTGTTATTTCAATGGGAAGAATGAGACACTTTAACTGGGAAGAAAGGTTATTGCTGAGAAATAGGTTTGTATAACTTGAGAGGATAGGATCACTTTGTGGAAGGTGTTGAATATGAAGCAGAAGAATTGACATGTGTTAAGAAAGGGAGCCATTTTAGTGTTTTTGTCAAAGAGACAACATGATTAGATAGCAGAGTTGTAAGATTGTTAGGCTAGTGGCTGCATGGTTTGGAATGAGGAAAAGTTTGGATCCTAGATTACTAGGTTAAGTTATTGTAGCAGTCCAGATGTGAATTAATGAGGGCTGGGACTAGAGTAATAGCAATCAGAAAGGCAAGAGGAGAGACACTTTAAACAACAAACCACAAAACTCTGGCAAAGTAGTTCAATTTTAGATTTCTCGCATTTTGATGTGTCAGAGTTCTCCACCTCCTCCTCCCTTCAAAAGTAAAGTCCTTTCTGGCCTGGGCCAGCTAAACAGCAATGACAACAACAACAAAATAGCCGGGTGCAAGAGAATCGCTCAAGCTCAAGAGTTTGAGGTTGCTGTGAGCTGTGATGCTATGGCACTCTACCAAGGGTGACATAGTGAGACTCTGTCTCAAAAAAAAAAAGGTAAAGTCCTTTCCCTTCGAATCTTTTGATATTGTGTCTAATTTCTAAACTCTCTATTCTGATTTTTCAGAGGAACAGAAGTTCTTTCTATAATAACTTTTGTCTTCAGATTTTTTTTTGGTTGATGGTATTCTCCCCCACCTCAGGGTCATCTTTGTTGGACTATGAGCCCAGAAGGAAATTTGGGAAATAATTTGTCAGTTCTCTTGGCATTTACAAGATGTTCCTATAGTCTTATTATAGCATGGCTTCCTGACATTTTGTTATGGTTGTTGTTGACAGTTCTTACTGGAAAATAGCACCTTTATTATTTTTCTCTTTTTTTAGTGCCTATATCTTTTAAGTTTTGTGTTTCTTTTACCTGTTTTTTTTTTTGTTTTTTTTTTTTGAGACGGCGCCTCAAGCTATCCCCCTGGGTAGAGTGCCATGGCATCACAGCTCATAGCAACCTCCAACTCCTGGGCTCAAGTGAGTCTCCTACCTCCGCCTCCCAAGTAGCTGGGACCACAGGCGCCCGCCACAACGCCCGGCCATTTTTTGGTTGCAGTCATCATTGTTGTTTGGCGGGCCGGGGCTGGGGATTCGAAACTGCCACCTTAGGTGTATGTGGCTGGCGCCTTAGCCGATTGAGCCACAGGCGCCGAGCCTAATAATTTTATCTTGATTAATGCTTCCTGAGGACAACACTAGGCAAAAGAGAACTTAAGTGTTATTCTACAATGTTCACACAGGATTTTCTGCTTCAACAGTAATTGTATAATATATACTATCTAGGCTAGTTCCACCTCAATTTAAGTATATATTTAAGTATAAGAGAGTGCTCTTCCTAAGGCGCCAGCCACGTACACCTAAGGTGGCGGGTTCGAATCCCCAGCCCGGGCCCGCCAAACAACAATGATGGCTGCAACCAAAAAAAAAATGGCCGGGCGTTGTGGCGGGCGCCTGTAGTCCTAGCTACTTGGGAGGCAGAGGCAGGAGACTCGCTTGAGCCCAGGAGTTGGAGGTTCCTATGAGCTGTGATGCCATGGCACTCTACCCAGGGGGATAGCTTGAGGCTCTGTCAAGTGTTTTGCTCCTATCCCCACAAAGCTCATTTCGAAAAACCATATAGTTTCTTGGGCATTTCAAAATTCACAAATTTTACACAGGCCTTAATATTTTAAAAGTCACACAATACATAAAATAGGTTTTGTTTCTAACCATTAAACCACCAAGGATTATAGTGGTTTTATCCAAACCTTGAAGCTATAGATTAAGATCTTTTAATTTATGAAAAATATACATTATATAATTTTACTTTCAAACCACTCACCATATGGTATTTACTTTCACTTTAAATAAATATCTTATTACTTAATCTGGTTACAGTCACCTCAGCATTCTAATTCTTAGAGACACAGGCACCTAGGTAGGCCATGACAGAACAGTGAATTCTCTAGCATCTATTTCTTTGGCACTCTAGAGGTGAAGGTTGCTTTGTTCTTTCTTTCCTTCTTTTTTGGTAGAGAATCTTACTTTATCACCCTCGGGAAAGTGCCATGGCGTCACATAGCTCACAGCAACCTCCAACTCCTGGGCTTAGGCGATTCTCTTGCCTCAGCCTCCTGAGTAGCTGGGACTATAGGCGCCGGCCACAATGCCCAGCTATTTTTTTGTTGCAGTTTGACCGGGGCTGGGTTTAAACCTGCCACCCTTGGTATATGGGGCTGGCGTCCTACCCGCTGAGCCACAGGTGCCACCCAAAACCCAAGAGTCATTATTTTTTTTCTTTTCCAGTTTTTGGCCGGGGCCGGTGCCCTACTCCTTGAGCCACAGGTGCTGCCTGTGAAGGTTGCTTTTTTTGTTTGTTTTTAATAGCCTTGGGTCCAAAACCCTTAAGATTTCAGTAAGTAAGAGGTGAATTTTTGGTTCACATGGTGGGAGAAAATCACTTGTAGAAAACAGATCTGGAGAGTTTCTAGCCAGACCAATTATTGGAGAGATCACATAAAAGTTAAAGGTCTGGGCATTTATTTCATTAAAACTTTCCATGCCCAACCTTGAAGCATTATGCTAAGAGGAATGAACCAATCACAAAAGGACAAATATTATATCATTTCATTTATATAAGGTACTTAAAGTAGTCAAATTCAGAGACAGAAAGTAGAATGGTAGTTGCCAGGGGCTATGTGGAGAGGAGAATGAGGAGTTTAGTGTTTAATACACACAGAGTTTCTACTAGGAAAGATGATTAAATAATGATATAAATGACCTAACAGGCCAGAAAGAGGCCATGGTAACAGCCCAGCCCAAACTGCTAGGTTCAAGCAATCCTCTTGCCTCAGCTTCCTAAGTAGCTGGGACTAAAGGAACCTACCATAATGACTGGCTAATTTTTTCTATTTTTAGTAGTGACCAGACCTAGTTCTTGCCTGGGATGGTCTGGAACACCTGATCCTCCCACCTCCGTCTCCCAGAGTCCTAAGATTATAGGTGTGAGCCACTGCGCCTAGCCAATAAACTAAATATTAATGCCAGGGAACTGTACACATGGAAACAATAAAAATTACAAAGTTTATGTAATATGTGTTTTATTATACCAGGAAAAAAAAAAAAGAATTATAAGCCCTAAAGTCTTTATGTGTCCTTAGGAGTTTGTAAGCTTCATACATTGGCATACAGAACACAAGGGATTTTTAGATGATAAAATCTGAAATTCACATCTTAGCTCCAGAATCTTTAAATTATTCTTACCTGCTTTAATATCACTCAAGGCAAAAAGGCCAACACGGGTATCTCCATTCACAGACCACTTCTGTGTTTCACAATTGGGCTGGCAGCAATGATTCATGAACCGTGCATAGTTTCCTTTGGGACCAGCATCAATAATTCGGTCCTAGAATTCCAAGAGAAGCTGCTTATCAGACGTTGTCATCACAGCTATTGATTAAAATTTGACTAGTCTACTAAGGTGAAATTTCGATTTGTGGGGTTTGAATTTCCCAATAGTGATTTTCAGTGTAATCTATAGATCAGAAGAACGCTTCCTAACAGCAAGTTTTAGGAATACAAATTCCTGGGCTATGCTTCAGATACATAAAAGCACACTCTATGTTGGAGTGTAGTAATCTGAGTTATAACAAGCCCACCAGATAATTTAGATTTACATGGAAAATTGAGGACCACTACTAAAGAAATGGCAACTTGTCCCATCCTCTAATTAGAAAGTTTTCAACCAGGATGCACAACAAAAATCACCTAAAAATGTAGAGGCAAAGTCCTTAACCCAGTCTAGATCTGGAAGTAAGGATGTCATAGTCATTAAGTGTACAACTTGAAAAATGTTTACAAAGGCAAATACCAGGAAATGCTCTGTTATAAAAGCTAATAGGTGAGAAAAGGGGAGGGGAGAACCCTAATATTCAGGTACAAATAGGAATCGCAGATGCTCTAGGATACTAGAAAAAAAACACTAGGACACTAGAATTAGGAATATGTTCCAAATACAACTTGAATGAAATAAAACTCTTCAGAAAATTCCTAAAATTAGGCGGCACCTGTGGCTCAGTAAGTAGGGTGCAGGCCCTATATACCAAGGGTGGCAGGTTCAAACCCGGCCCTGGCTAAACTGTAACAAAAAACAGCCGGATATCTGTAGTCCCAGCTACTCCGAGGCTGAGGCAAGAGAACTGCCTAAGCCCAAGAGTGGAGGTTGCTGTGAGTTGTGATGCCATAGCACTCTACCCAGGGTGACAAAGTGAGACTGTTTCTTAAAAAGAAAAAAAGAAAGAAAGAAAAGTCCTAAAATTAGAAAAATGACTTCAGTTCACAAATTGGATTCTACAATCAATTTATATGATTTACTAACTAAATATTAACAAATGTTTCTCAATCTACAAAATAAAAAAGTAAAAGAATGAATATTGGCTTCTTTTGCTTCCACTTTCAATCCTATAGGAAAATGTTAAAAGATATAATCTCTAATTTATACTAAATCATTTAAAAATAATGCTAAAAGCAGCTTTTTTAGCCTTTGGCCAGAGATCAATCTTATATACTCCAGAACACTGATCAAGTCATTCCCATGGATAAAGTAAAAGACCCTGCTTTGGGCAATGCATGAAATGCTTACAAATACCATGCCTGGAACAGCACAAATCTCACAATCTTCTAACAGTGAAAATAGACTTTCCATTACTTACTTTGTCTAAGGTGAGCATATAGAAATTAGTGATATCATGTTCCTGGGCATAACGGATTCGAGCTCTGCATTCTTCTTCATCTATTAGCTCACCCACATACTCATTCACAAATTCACCCTAGAACAAGAAATAACTCCTGACATAATGGCAAAAACATATTGGTGTTCACATGTATACTTAATTTAAAAAAAATTCATGCAACTATTATTTGGTTTTTATTTTAAGACAGAGTCTTAAGCTGTCACCCTGAGTAGAGTGCCATGTTGTCATAGCTCACAGCAACCTCAAACTCTTGGGCTTAAGGGATTCTCTTGCCTTGGCCTCCCAAGTAGATGGGACTACAGGCACCCACCACAATCCTTGGCTATTTTTTTTTTTTTTTTGGTTGTAGCTGTCATTGTTGTTTGGCAGGCCCAGGCTGGATCTGAACCCGCCAGCTCCGGTGTATGTGGCTGGCTCCCTAGCCACTTGAGCTATAGACACTGAGCCAAAACATTAATGAAAACACCAGATTCTCCAAAGAAGATTATAAGCATATAATGATATGTAATTGGCCTCTTTATGATGCCTCAACTATTTGATGATGAGAACCAACTCCCCACTCCCACCTCTGCCACCAAAATAAAGATTAAGATAGGGTGGCTCTTGTGGCTCAAAGGAGTAAGGTACAGGTCCCATATGCCAGAACTGACCGGTTCAAACTCAGACCTGGCCAAAAGAAAAAACTGCAAAAAAAAAAAAAGATTAAGATAAACCAGACACTAAAGATCCTATAGAATGGAGATTAGTAAGTAAACTAAAGCTTCTTTATAATGTAAATATGGATGGTCAATTCCTCTGCCTGCCCAAGAGCATGACATTAGTTTCCCTAAAGTATGTCATCTACCCTAAGCTGTCCTGCCTACCACCACTGCATGTTCTATGACACATACTCCCTACTCCAATAGTAATATTGATTTTCACACATACAGTGCCATTACCTGCAAAGTTTTAGTGCTCATCTTCCTGAGTCAATAGTGATTCAGTGTCTAACTCTCAAAATATCCTCAGAGAAGAGTTAGTTTTAGGTCCCTTGCCACACGCTTCCAGAGCCCTTTATGCTCACAACTGGGTGATGATTTATTCAACAGCTTGCCCTCTCTAAATGCAAATGTATGAAGACATGGACCATGCTACCTTATTGATTACTGCATCCTTAGCACAATGCCTGGCACACAGTAGCTTATATAACAACTAGCTGGCAAATGACTGACCCATATTCACTGCCATTCCTAGAAAGAAATTTCAGTTAAAACCCTTCACAGCTTGGCGCCTATGGCTCAAGTGGCTAAGGCACCAGTCATATACACCTAAGGTAGTGGGTTTGAACCCAGACCGACCCACCAAACAACAATGATGGCTGCAATCAAAAAAAACCCAGCCAGGTGTTGTGGCAGGTGCCTGTGGTCCCAGTTACTTGGGAGGCAGAGGCAGGAGACTTGCTTGAGCCCAAGAATTGGAGGTTGCTGTGAGCTGTGATGCTACAGCACTCTACCCAGGGGGACAGCTTGAGGCTCTGTCTCAATAAATAAATAAATAAATAAATAAATAAATAAATAAATAAATAAATAAATCCCTTCAAAAAGTATAACTTCAGTAAGACTTTTGTTAAATTAAAATGTCAAATAACATTTATTTTACATAAAAACTACACAATACCATCTATTTATTAGAAACTTTCAGGTCTTGCCAAGTTTCAAAATAAAAATGTTACTGCATTTTCACTCAATAAGGCCTAATCCTCTTCTTCCTTTTCCATGAAACCAGACCTATTTTTGGCCCTCTTAAGAATATTTTATTAGTAGATGGTCAATGCTTTTGTATAATGTGCTTACTATCCCATCTATCTTTTTTTTTTTTTTTTTTTTAGACGGAGCCTCAAGCTATCTCCCTGGGTAGAGTGCTATGGCATCACAGCTCATAGCAACCTCCAACTCCTGGGCTCAAGCGAGTCTCCTGCCTCAGCCTCTCAAGTAGCTGGGACCACAGGCGCCGGCCGCAACGCCCGGCCATTTGTTGGTTGCAGCCATCATTGTTGTTTGACGGGCCCGGGCTGGGGATTCGAACCCGCCACCTTAGGTGTACGTGGCTGGCGCCTTAGCCGATTGAGCCACAGGCGCTGAGCCTATCCCATCTATCTTAACCACAGATTCAAGGATATCCACTGAAAAGTTAACAAACCATAGTTTCTTTATGGATTTCCCTCTTTTTATCCTACCCCCTACATAAAGAACATGATCAAAGACTTTAGAGATAAAAGACACCATGTATTCTCAACCCTCTAGGCCAGGGATCCTCAAACTTCAGCCTGCGGGCCACATGTAGCCTGCCTAGGACATTTATCTGGCCCACTGGGTGTTTTAGCCGATGGTCTGAGGGACAGTGAACTGGCCCCTGTTTAATAAGTTTGAGGACCCCTGCTCTAGGCTATAAAATGTTATGCAAGATGTAACATGATAAATTATATTATTTTCCACTGTGGTGAATTTTCACACATTCATTAAGAAGAACTGATCTTGTTAATCAACTGAAAAGAAGGGAAAAAAATTAGCTCACTAAAAAAGGTTTTCTTACCTTTTTAATATCTGTTTTTGTCCGTAGACCCCAACCCCTCTGTAATGTGCGGAATATTTCCACCTCTGGATATTGGCGCTTAGAGAAGCACTGATTCTGACAACGTCCTCCAGCAGGACACACTGTAGGGTGGCACTCATAGAGCAGCATGCGGTTGATGCACTCAGAGTCTATCCCACAGGGGTTCTCATCAGTAGCTTTACAGTTGCAACGGGGAATTTCGGACAAGTCTGCAGTGAAGATCTGTACCCTGCCAATAGGACGATTTACCTGGAAAACAAGCACATGGTAAAGTACATCATCCAAGTCAACGTAAGATAATTCAGGCTCAGTAGAAGGAAAATTACCAGGAGATGTATGTCACATTTCAGATAACTTTGAACTACTGAGATTCAGGGAGCTGGATAAAAAATAAAGCCTTATTGAATCAGCCCCCATAGCACAATGGGTATAGCACCAGCCACATACAGGTGTTGGGTTCAAACCCAGCCAGGGCAACCTAAACAACGACAACTGCAAAAAAAAACTGCCAGGCATTGTGGTGGGCACCTGTAGTCCTAGCTACTTGGGAGGCTGAGGCAAGAGAATCGCTTAAGCCCAAGAGTTTGAGGTTGCTGTGAGCTGTGATGTCACAACACTTTACTAAGGGGAACATAGTGAGACGCTATGAAAAAAAAAAAAAAAAAAAAAAAGAAAACAAGTTTATAGAAAGGTATCAATAAATACTAAAATGTCCAATAAATTTGTTATTCACTGCAAATTATTTCTACAAATTACTGATACGACATAGATATATTAAAAAATGGCTTGGCACCTGTAGCTCAGCAGCTAGGGCACCAGCCACATAAACCAGAGCTGGTAGGTTCAAATCTAGCCTGGAATGCCAAACAATGACAACTACAACCAAAAAAACCACTGTGCCTATAGTCCCAGCTACTTGGGAGGCTGAGGCAAGAGTATCCCTTAAGCCCAAGAGTTGGAGGTTGCTGTGAGCTGTGACGCCACGACACTCCACCCAGGGCGACAGCTTGGACTCTGTCTCAAAAAAAAATAAAAAATAATAAATAAATAAATAAATAAAAAATAAAAATAAAAAATAGACAAGGTCTACTGGTACACAGACGATAAATGGTGATGACAATTTGCCAGGTAGAACAAGGTCAGATACACCTCCCATTAAGTCTCTTAGATCTGGTCACCTAAAACATCTTCAGCACAAATTTGAGGCTATTTATCATTTTTCATCACGGCTCTTTGGTCTTTTTCAAACCACAAAATATTCTGTAAATAGAATCTAATCCCCTCATATTAGAGACTTTCTAAAGCAGTAGAAAAAAGACTGCAATGTACTAGAAATGGTGCTGTGATACTTTTATCCTATCTTCTTTTAAGCTCATACCTCTCCCTGAATAAACACAGCTGTGTTTGTGCTTCCATTCTTACCATATACAAAGTGAGAAGAGGTTAAGTTATGTAGTGTCTCTCCTGGAGATAGTCTCCAATGATTTTGTCTCACCTTGATATGTTTATAAGGAGGTGGCTTCTTATCATTCTTTCGGTCTTCTTGCAGCTGTCTCAGTTCTTTTTGGGCCTTTAACTCCTCAAACCTTGCTGCAGCTTCCTGGAGAGCTAAGAAAATACACAGTACCAGTCACATAAAAATCTCTGGATGAAGTCATTTTGCTTTTATTACCCTCTCTTCAGTTGGAGAAGTCCCATTTTTTTTTTTTTTTTTTTAATTTTTGGAGACAGAGCCTCATGTCACCCTGGGTAGAGTGCCATGGCATCACAGCTCATAGCAACCTCCAACTCCTGGGCTCAAGCAAGTCTCCTGCCTCCACCTCCCAAGCAGCTGGGACTACAGGTGTCTGCCACAACGCCCAGCTATTTTTTTGGTTGCAGCCATCGTTGTTGTTTGGCAGGCCTGGGCTGGATTCGAACCCACCAGCTTAGGTGTATATGGCTGGCGCCTTAGCCGCTTGAGCCACAAGTGCTGAGCTGAAGTCCCATGTTTTAGACAAAACTCAGCCAACATCATATGAAAAAGAATACATATGACACCTATGTTCATATATATTATGAAATCAAGGGTATTAAAGACATGGCATTAAGAGAAAATATAAGTCCAGGCACAGTGTCTCATGCTTGTAATCCTAGCACTCTGGGAGGCCAAGCAATGTGGATTGCCTGAGCTCAGGAGTTTGAGACCAGCCTGAGCTAGAGCGAGACCCCATCTCTAAAAATAGCTGGCTATTGTGGCAGGCGCTTGTAGTCCAAGGAGGCTGAGGCAAGAGGATTGCTTGAGCCCGGGAGTATGAGGTTGCTGTGAGCTATGACCCCAAAGCACTCTACCAAAGATGACAAAGTAAGACTGTCTTTAAAAAAAAAAAAAAGGGCAGCACCTATGGCTCAGTGAGTAGGGCACTAGCCCCATATACCATGGGTGGTGAGTTTGAATACAGCCCTGGCCAAACTGCGCAAAAAAAAAAAAAAAAAAAAAAATAGCCTAGTGTTGTGGCAGGCGCCTGTAGTCCCAGTTGAGGCAAGAGAATCACCTAAGCCCAAGAGCTGGAGGGTGCTGTGAGTTGTAACGCCACAGCACTCTACTGAGGGTGACAAAATAAAATAAAACATAATCTATAATGAAATGGTATAATACTCACTACCATCCTTTAGAGCAGTGGTTTTCAACCTGTGGGTTGCAACCCCTTTTAACTGTATTAAAGGCTTACAGCATTAGGAAGGTTGACAACCATTGCCTTAGAGGAAAAACCAAAAAAATATCTAAATGACTTGAGAAAGCCCACAGATACCATCTACTAACAACTTTGTTTGCTAATCAAAATCACTGTCCTTGGCTGGGTGTGGTGGCTTTCCTCTATAATCCCAGCACTTTGGGAGGCCGGGATGGGCAGATTATTTGAGCTCAGGAGTTTGAGACCAGCCTAAGAAAGAGCAGAACCCCATCTCTAAAAATAGCTGGGGTTGCAGCAGGCGCCTGTAGGCCCAGCTACTTGGGAGGCTGAGATTAGAGAATTGCTTAAGCCCAGGAGTTTGAGGTTGCTGTGAGCTATGAAGCTGTGGTACTTTACCAAGGGCAACATAGTGAGACTGTCTCAAAAGAAAAAAAAAAATCATGGTTCTTAAACCTAAATATTCTTCAACTCCAACCTCCTACTTCCAGGAACATACCAAGGTCTCAAGTAATGTGCTTACTCTCCTTTGGTAGAAATACAAAGTTGAAGTTTTTTTTTTTTTTTTTTTTGAGACAGAGTCTCAAGCTATCCCCCTGGGTAGAGTGCCATTGCATCACAGCTCACAGCAACCTCCAACTCCTGGGTTCAAGCGAGTCTCCTAACTCCGCCTCCCAAGTAGCTGGTACGGCAGGCGCCTGCCACAACGCCCGGCTATTTTTTTGGTTGCAGCCATCATTGTTGTTTGGCAGGCCCAGGCTGGATTTGAACCCGCCACCTTAGGTGTATGTGGCTGGCGCCTTAGCCACTTGAGCCACAGGCACTGAGCCACCAAAGTTGAAGTTTTGTTCTACTTCTTACGTCTATTCCCTACAGTTGTGGTCTCTAAGCCTCAAGCCATAGATTGGTTCATGGCCTGTTAGGAACCAACCTGCACAGAATCACTGCCTCCTATACTACCCCCTCCCCATCCCCACCCTGTGGAAAATTGTCTTCCATGAAACCGATCCCTGGTGTCAATCTATCCTGGAGAACCTATTATACTCTCTTCCCAAGACTCATTATGGAAATAGCAAGTACTGGGCAGCACCTGTGGCTGAAAGGAGTAGGGCGCCATATATTGGAGGTGGTTCTAAACCCAGCCCCAGGCAAAAATTGCAAAAAAAAAAAAAAAAAAAAAAAAAAAAAGAAATACCAAGTATTATCTCTAATAATACACAAATCTTTGTATCTAATCTACATTTAACACTTATACTTTAATATGCTTAAAACACTGTAATATCTGAAAAGTCCATCAAAGTCTTACAATTCTTATACTTCTCCACTTGAAACAAAATTTATATATATATATATTTTTTTCTTTTTTTCTTTTTTTGAGACAAGAGTCTCAAGCTATCACCCTGGGTAGAGTGCCATAGTGTTACAGCTTTACAGCAACCTCAAACTCCTGGGCTTAAGTCATTTTCTTGCCTCAGCCTCCCAAGTAGCTGGGACTACAGGTGCCTGCCACAACGCCTGGCTATTTTTTGGGTTGCAGTTGTCATTGTTGTCTGGCATGGTCAGGCTGGATTCAAACCCGCCAGCTCTGGTGTATGTGACTGGTCCCCTAGCCCCTGAGCTACAGGCACCAAGCAAATTTTAAATATATTACTCTTTAGCCAGGCTAAAAACCTTGAGAATTCTAATTCTTCTCTGTCCTGTCTGTGGCTTTCCCCATTTCCTGTCAATTTTTTCACCATGATCCCATCCTCTTTTCTCAATTTCTTATTACAACCTAGCAGAGTTTGTATGTTACATGTAGTCTGCTAAATTGTCCTAAAATAAATTCTTCCCTCATCCTATCATTCAATATGTCCTACCTAGTATATCTCCTTAATAGCTACCCAAGCATACCAGATCCTCTCCACCTCTGTGAACAATTAATTCCTTGATATTGTCTGGTCAATTCTATCTAAAATTAAACCCATAACTGATTTTCCTGGTTATACCCTTTCACTTTCTAATGATCATAACAATCAAATCCAGATCACAATTTCTAAATCTGTGCTTTGATCATGTAACTTACCTTTCCTTTCATATTCCCTAACCCTTTTTTTTTTTTTTGAGACAGAGTCTCCCTATGTCCCCCTTGGTAGAATGCTGTGGCATCACAGCTCACAGCAACCTCAAACCTCCAACGCTTGGGCTTATGCAATTCTCTTGCCTCAGCCTCCTGAGCAGCTGGGACTTTAGGCGCCCGACACAATGCTTGGTTATTTTTTGGTTGCAGTTGTCAAGACCGGACCATGCTCACTCCCTAACTCTTAAACTACACTAAATATATTTGGAGGTGCTAACTCAACACGTTCTTGTCAACACATGCTTTCACTGTGCATTTTTTTTTTTATTGGTTTGTTTGTTTTTTGGAGACAGGGTCTTGCTCTGTCACCTAGGCTGGAGTACAATAGTGTCATAGCCTCAAAATCCTAGATTCTAGCAACCCTCTGTCTTGGCCTCTCAAGTAGCTAGGAATACAGGTGCACACCACCATGGCTGTCTAATTTTTCTTTTCCTTTTTATAGAAATGGGGCCTTGCTGCTGCTCAGAATGATCTTCTACTCCTGGTCTCAGGCAATCTTCCCACCTTAGCCTACCAAAGTGCTGGGAATACTAATATTAGTGAGCTAACATGACTGGCTTACCTTCTTGATGTATTTTATTTATTATATTTAAGCAATTCTTTTTCTTTCTTTTTTGTTCTGGAGACAGAGTCTCACTCAGTAGCTCTGGTTACGTAAAGTGCTGTGGTGTCGCAATCTAAAACTCCTGGGCTTAAGTGATCCTCTTGCCTCAGCCTCATGAGTAGCTGGGACTACAGGTGCCCATCACAGTGCCAGGTTAGTTTTTCTACTTTCAGTAGAGATGCAGTCTTGCTTTGCTCAGGCTTGTCTCAAACTCCTAAGCTGAAGTGATCTGCTAGCCTTGGCCTACCAGAGTGCTAGAATTGCAGGCATGAGTCACCGCACCCATCCAGTACTTATTTTTCTTAATTCACCTTGTGTTTGTCAGGCATTCTTGATACATTTTAAAGTACCTTCCTTTATTCATAGTTTGAATTTTGGAGCCCAACGACCAGAGCCAGAAACATTTCTCTATTACCTAGTAGCACTGGAATTCCAGCCAAGTTATTTTAATGTTTATATGCTTCAGTATCTTCATCTGCAAAATAAGGATGGTATCTACCTCATAGAGTTGTCATAAGGACTTAAAGTGGAAAACTAGCACTGAACAGAGCCTAGTTAAGGTTCCTCTTGCCCTGTTCCCACAGAAAAAGAGGCTCTTATTTGTTTGTCATACACTGTGCACACTTCTGCCACAACATTCACTGAAAGGTATAATGACTACGGGGATCTACGTCAGATTCCCCACTTAAAAACATGTGTTCCTATCACTTGAGCCCAGGAATTCAAGGTTGCAATAAGCTATGGTTGTACCATTGCACTCCAGTTTGGACAACAAATCAAGAGGCTTTCTCTACAAAACAAAAATTTGTCTTCCCAGAAGGCAGAGTCACTTAGATATTAGATAGGTCCTATAAAGGTAGAATCTCAGAGTTATGGCAGGCTCAGACTCAAGGTATTCTTCAAACTCCATTTTCTCCTTAAGGATCTGTAATAGCCAGCTCCAAGCACAAATGCTGGTCACTTGGTCCCTCACCATTTGAGACTACAAGACTCAAGACCCAAGGTCCTATAATATTTGTACTGATAACATATTAGTACTATGTATTATTTAATTAGTAACAGTATTATTAACCCATATCTTCGCCTAGAAACTAGAAGGCAAACAAGTGAGTACCTACTAAATTAACACATGGCAAACAGAACTTTTGTTTTAGGCCAGGCATGGTGGCTCATGCCTGTAATCCTAGCCTGGGAGGCTGAGGCAGGTGGATTCCCTGAGCTCACGGGTTAGAGACCAGCCTGAGTTAGAGCTAGACCCTATCTCTAAAATAGTTAGGCATTGTGGCAGGTGCCTGTAATACCAGTTACTGAGGAGGCTGATGCAAGACAATTGCTTGAGCCCAGGAGTCTGAGGTTGCTAGGTGCTATGATACCACAGCACTCTATCAAGGGCAATATAGTGAGACTATCTCAAAAAACAAAAAAAAAACAAAAACCAAAAACCAAAAAAATCCCAAAACCAGAGTCTTACCCTATAGCCCTAGGTAGAATGCCAGAGCCTCATCCTCGCTCACAGCAACTTCAAACTCTTGGGCTTGAGCAATCCTCTTGCCTTAGTCTCCCAAGAAGCTGGGACTATAGGAACATGCCATTACACTGGATAGTTTTTCTTTTAGTAGAGAAGGGGTCTTGCTCTTGCTCAGGCTGGTCTCGAACTCCTGAGCTCAAATAATCCACCCACCTCAGCATCCCAGAGTTCTGGGATTATAGGCACAAGCCACTGAGCCTTGTTCCCTACAGAGAACACTCCCCTTCCCTACTCTAAGCAAGTGATACTCTTTTTATCTCACCCTGTAGAAAAAATTTTATGCAGATGCTCCAGGACATTAGCCCATAGTAAACTGAAGGGCATAATGACTGTGTATCAATTTCCATCATTGTACAGTCAGAAGTTGGAGACTATCTATACTTTAATGTCTAAATCAGCGGATCTCAACCTGCAGGTAGCACCCCTTTGGACTATATTAAAAGTTGTGGCATTAGGAAGGTTGAGAACCACTGGTCTAAATATATGCAAATAGCAACAGATATGCTTGTTGCCTTTCAACAGCCAGCAAAAGGAAAGCAATTATCACAGAGGGGATACCAATTATATACTCCCCAGGTTCATTTTTATTATCTCATTGAATGTTCAAGAGCAAACTCTATCCAATAAATTGTAAAAAAACACTGAGGGCTCAATGCTGATTCAGCCAACCAGTAAATGATAAAACTAGTCCTGCTGAGACAAAGAACACCCTCACGTCACCAATGGCTTCACTGCTAGACCACTGCTTACAAAAATTTCTCTTAATGTATAGCACTTGTACTGTGATCTTCACTACTTTGCTCTGTAATTGTTGAATTTTATTTCTTCCCAATAAACCAAAACAGGAAAAAAAAAATGAAGAAACCAAAAGCAAATTCCTTAGAGCAAACATGGCTTTGCTAGAGATATAAAGCTCTTGCCTAGCAAACTATATTGTTTGTTCTATAAAATAATTCCAGCATTCCATTACATGATGAGAAAAAAAAAAACTCCTGATAATACAAAAAACCTCCCTCAAACAAATTCTAATTAAAGAAAGATTAGATTAAAAAATACTGAGTTAAAAAAAAATATTGAGTTATATGTAGATCAAATTCCTGCAAAATACTGTACCTGCAGCCACATAATGCCCCCAGAGGACAGAACACATCTGCTAAATGGAACATATGTCAATTTCCACATAGAGTAGATGCTTAGGAAATAGAAGTTGTTGTTGGCCTAAGAAACAAAATTACCTTTTTTATATGTCCCATCTACTCCTTTGCCCATCTTATCTTTACTGCTCACATCCCCCTCCATGTAAGGAAAGACTCGGGCCTGGTGAGTCCATAGATAGTCATTAGAGCCAAAGAAGAGGACAGGGAACTCGCCCACATCATGTTTCATCTTATCGATGTTGGAAGGAATAGCCCGAGGATGGCAAATCTCAGCTGGCCACCACCTGGAAGAGGTGAAAAAAAGGGAAGAAATCTCCAAAAAGCTCCAAGGCACAAGAAAAATAACCTATATAAGGAATAGAAATGTCTGCCCATTCTAAAGTTCATCCTAGCACATTTGTACAACTTATCAGAGAAACAACAAATGATGTGTGCTGGAAGGATGGAAACTCCTGCCCATTCCCATGCCCCTGTACATGCACACACTCCCTTAGACTCAATTATTCTACTTTAAGGAATGTATTAACTGCAAATAATCAGAGAAATGAACAAAGATTTATGACTATAATGTTCACTGAAGCATTAAGTCTGTAAGAATAAAAAACTTGTAACCAAGGGAACAGCAGCAGTGTCTGTGGTACACTATATAATGAAATCCAATTTGATTTATTTTTGTTTTGAGACAGAGTCTCAAACTCCTGCCCTGGGTAGAGTGCCATGGCAAGATAGCTCACAACAACCTCCAACTCAGGCTCAAGCGATCTTCTTCCCTCAGTTTTTCTTTCTTTCTTTTCTTTCATTTTTAAAGTAGAGACTGGGTTTTGCTTTTGCTCAGGCTCGTCTCAAACTCAAGAGCTCAAGCAATCCACCCACCTTGGCCTCCCAGAGTGCTAGGATTACAGGTATGAGCCAGTGTGCCTGGCCTGCACTTCGGTTTTTAAAAAGGAAACTTTCAATAATTATACTTACTGTATAATATTAGGAGTATTGACAATTACTAGGAATACTGAAAAATGGTACCAAGAAACGAAGGGAGGCAATGTGGCATTAACTATTAGACCTGAAGTCCATACCCAAGAAGCCCCATGCATATATACACCAAGAAACTAACAAATGTTCATAGTCCTAACAGGGAAATGGACAAATGAAGTACAAAACATTGTCAGACTATATAAAAGAGCATGAAAGAACAATGAACTATGAATGAACTAGAGTACTGTATTAATTATGATGAATCTCAGTGCATAAAAGTGAATAGAGTGGGGCAGCACCTGTGGCTCAGTGGGTAGGGCACCAGCCCCATATACCAAGGGTGGTGGTTTGAACCCAGCCCGGGCCAAAATGCAACAAAAAATAGCCATGCATTGTGGTGGACACCTGTAGTCCCAGCTACTCAGGAGGCCAAAGCAAAAGAATCACCTAAGTCCGGAGTTGGAGGTTGCTGTGAGCTATGATGCTACAGCACTCTATCATGGGCAAGAGTGAGACTCTGTCTCTAAAAAAAAATAAATAATAATTTTACAAAGAACATGTGCAAAACCGAGTATAAATGATAAGGACAATTATTTTGCAGGGGGGAGCACTGGCCTGTCTACAAATAAATATGCTGAAATATTAATAATGTATCTTTTTTGTGAGATTAGGGATTTGTTTCCATTTGTGAATTTCTACAGAGAACATGTATAATTCCTGTGATTACAAAGAAAATTAGATTTTGAGGTTTATAAAGAAAAATTAATAAAGGGAAATATACCAGGCATAATCATGAAGAGTACTAATAAAAATTAAACTTTGTTTGACAGTTCCCAAGAAACAGGATGGTGAAAGAAATGAGTGCCATTCTCCTTCACACTTACCTGTATCGTCCAACTTTTACCCAGACAATTTCCCTGTAGTGTGGCTTTTTGCCTGCCTTACAATCATTGCAATACCAGTTTCCTTCAGGGATATCAATGTTCAGACATTCACGATGAAAAGCAGCAGGGCAAGAATCACAGCAAAGAAGGCTGCCTCCTGTGGGAATCAAAACATCTGGCACTCAAACCACAAGGCTACATATATGAATCCAGCAGAAACAGCTTTTGCTCAGCTCCAAACCAATTATTTATCGCCCAGCAAAGTGCTTGATAATTTAGTTATTGAGAAAGACATTTCTATAAGACCATGCCCTCTCCAATATTCCCCAAACCACCCCCAACCCCAAAGTTTGTTAGATTCACAATTAATAAACAATTATCTTACTGGCAAAATTAGTTAATGGGATAAGATCATAAGTAAAACAATAACAAAGTCACATTTGTGTATATCTATACACACATACACATTTTCAGTGCCTTTACTAGAAGACAAGATACTAAACAACAAATTAAGGACACCCAATGACCAGAGTACACGTATAAAGAGCACAAACTTTAACTAATATCAGATTTAGCTGGGAATTCCACTTCTTTTTTTTTTTTTCTGAGACGAAGCCTCAAGCTATCCCCCTGGGTAGAGCGCCATGGCATCACAGCTCACAGCAACCTCCAACTCCTGGGCTCAAGCCTCCGCCTCCCAAGTAGCTAGGACCACAGGTGCATGCCACAACGCCCGGCCATTTTTTTTTTTTTTTTGGTTGCAGCCATAATTGTTGTTGGGCGGGCCCGGGCTAGGGATTTGAACCCGCCACCTTAGGTGTATGTGGCTCGCACCTTAGCGGCTTGAGCCACAGGCGCCGAGCCTGGAATTCCACTTCTAAGACAGTATGACCTTACAGAATTTACTTTCCTTGCTGAGCTTAATAGTGAGCTGTTTTCTACAATGAACAATAATCACATTTGCCCAAGGACTCGTCTACCTAATAAATCACCTAGTAGTGTTAGACACATAAATAGTGTTTTCCACAGGGGTGGCACCTGTGGCTCAAAGGAGTAGGGCGCCAGCCCCATATGCCAGAGGTGGCAGGTTCAAACCCAGCCCTGGCCAAAAAACTGCAAAAAAAAAAGTGTTTTCCACATGCCTACTTCCTTCTCTCTTTTATAAATTACAAACTTTTCACAACTTTCCAATTTTAGCAAAAAAGGTTCACAATTTTATTTTGCTGACAAAAAAAAAAATAATCTTATGATAAAGCACTTTTCTAGGTATATAATTCTACACCTGAAGCAAAGTGTTTGACATTAAGGGCCCAATCCCAAATACTATCTATAAATAAATATACTTCATATACATATAAGACAAAAAGCACATCTACTACATGAAAAAAAAAATTTTTCTTTTTTTGAGATAGAGTCTTACTTTGTAGCCCTCAGTAGAGTGCCTCTATGGCATCACAGCTCACAGCAACCTCAAATTCTTGGGGTCAAGTGATTCTCTTGCCTCAGCCTCCCAAGTAGCTAGGACTACAGGCAACTGCCACAATGCTCAGCTATTTGTTGTTGTTGCAGCTGTCATTGTTGTTTAGCAGGCCCTGGCTGGGTTCAAACCCGCCAACCTTGGTGTATGTGGCTGGCGCCCTAATTGCTGAGGTGTAAGTCCCGAGCCCACTATGTGAAAATTTAATCAACAAAATGTCAGAACAAAACAAGAGAAGTACAGTTACGTTTCCTTGTAAGGCATAAATGAAAAATCTAGTAGTAGTAATTATTACAAATGATACTTCAAGATATCTGTAACAACTGTATTATTTGTAACTTGGCTTTGGTTTGTCATTAAACTTTCACTGTAATCTCCCCTCCCTCCCTATCCAAACTCTTGAGATTAAGTTTGGGTTAATTATAGATTGTAGTGACAATAAATTTTTACTTCTTAAAAATTCTCTGCACTAAGTGACTCATAATTTATATAGTTGACACCATAATTGTTGCAGATACTAGAAAAAGATTCATATTTAAGGAATACAACATATGCCTTATCTTCTGCCAGAAACGAGCATGCTTCAAACATGCTAGACTCAAACATGTAACTCTAAGTTTTATCCCAAAAACTGAGCAGCAAAGCCTTAGCAAAGTATATATCCAAGTTCATCTTGTTATCATTAAACTTCCTATGGCACTTAAAATTCTATTAAAAACATACCTGTGTGACAATTTCCATACACATTTTTTCCCCATATAATTTTTGCCTTTTCTCAATAATTTTCTAGAGCAGGCTTTTTTTTTTTTTTAAAAGAGATAGAGTATTACTTTATCGCCCTGGGTAGAGTGCTGTGACATCACAGCTCATAGCAACCTCCAACTCCTGGGCTTAGGCTCCAGAGTAGCTGGGACTACAGGCGCCCACCACAACGTCTAGCTATTTTTTGTTGCAGTTTGGCAGGGGCTGAGTTCAAACTGCTACCCTCGATATATGGGACTGGCGCCCTACCCACTGAGCCACAGGCCCTGTCTTAGAGCAGGCTTTTAAGAGCTAGAGTTTTATTTATTTTCTGTGTTTTGGGGTATGTACTTAAGATATGACTCCTACTTTAACTAGAAAACCTCACCTTTTATCTGTTGAGCTCAGATTAAGATTTCATTTGGAAAAATGTCTGCCACTAAAAACAGAACCTAAAGAACACTTATACAGTTTGAAACTCATACTTAACTATTTCTATGCACTTTGTGGATAAATCAAATAATCTTATGATAGGACATTAAGAGTGGTACAAAGTCACATAAATTCTACTGACCCAGTGGCAGATTATGTTTGTTCTATAAGATTCCTATCTATGCTTAGCTACCTGCTCAAAGATAGCTGGGTTGCTATCACAGTCTGTGTACATAGTTTTAGAAGAAAAATCTTACTTCATTAAAATGGCATATAAAATACATGAGAAGTATTTCATGTACAGAAAAGCATTTGAATAAGGCATCCAAAGAAGACTATAACATGAAAAGAAACTTGGATGGAAAAACACCTAGAGAATAAGGACCAAATGTCAGAGATGAGGAGATTAACAGTGGCAAGTGTCAATTTTTCACAGAACACCAAAATGGAACATGAGATGAACAAAAATATGAGGGAAAAAGTAAATAGGACTATTATGCGTAGAAGGACAGAAGGTAGCAGTAGGGTTTGTCTAGTGGCAATAAGGAGAGTTATAGAAGAGAAAGGGAAGATAGGAAGATAGGAAGAAAGCTATATAAAAAATGAAAACAAACCAAAAGATGAAAAAAAGTGACATTTAGTAAAAGAGGGAAATCAAGATAAAATAAATTTTGTTTTATTATTATTTTTTTAGAGATAGAGTCTTCATTTTGTCGTCCTTGGTAGAGTACCATAATGTCACAGCTCACAGCAACCTCCAGCTCTTGGGCTTTAGGTGATTCTCTTGCCTCAGCCTCCCGAGCAGCTGGAACTACGGATGCTTGCCACAACACCTGGCTATTTTTTTGCTGTAGTTTGGCTGGGGCTGGGCTCAAACCTGCCACCCTAGTCACTGGGCGCAGCCCAAAATAAATTTTAAATATTGCCGAATTCTAGGACTTCATTTCATTCATTTTAGCCATTTAAATGTATATTATCATCTTAATGCTTTTTTTTTTTTTTTTGGAGATAGTCTGGGCAACTTACTCTGTTACCCAGGCTAGAAGGCTGTGGTGTCGGCCTCACTCACAGCAACCTCAAACTCCTGAGGTCAAAGGATCCTCCTACCCTGGCCTCCCAGAGTACTAGGATTGTAAGTATGAGCCACCATACCTGGCTTTATCTTAATACTCTTGATAACCTCCTTATTAGTTCTTTCTCCCCTACATAAGCCGAGAGAATTACCTAAGCCCAAGAGTTGGGAGGTTGCTGTGAGCTATGATGTCACAGCACTCTACCAAGGGCGATAAAGTGAGATTCTGTCTCAAAAAAACAAACAAACAAACAAAAAACCTGACACCATGGCCAAGGGATGGCCACACTGTCTATGGATTTTAGCAGCTGTAGCCCTCTTAACCCCAGACGCAACAAAGCTATCTTGAGAAGAGACCTAATTACTTGCATTTCTCATGACCTGACTGGACTTTTAAATTCAAAAGGCAAACTTTGGCTGTCAGATGAAGTGCTAATTAGATTTATACCTTCCAGAGATGGTGTCATCAGGCCACAGGCAGTAAAAAAGGTTCCAATCTAAGACCTGATTCTGTTGCAGACCCCTGGATATCCCTCCCTCCGGGGAAACCCTAATTTGCCCCTTCTATTGACACAGGGTTCTCCTATTCAAGGCTGGACCAGGGACCCCAGTTTCCTAGGCCTAGGCAATTTCATTGAGAAAATATCCTGACATTTTGCCCCAAGCTAGAGGGATTAAACCAGATTTTCATTTACTGTGAACCCTAGATTGCCCTTCTTTCCCCCTAATGGCAGTCAGAGCTTCTATTCAGAGATGGAGGATTGACACAGGATTCCCCTACTCAGGACTGGACAGGAATCCCCCCATTCTCTAGGCCCAGGTGAGTTCAGAAATCAGACCCCCATCTATAGGCACAAGTAGGCTGCTTTTCCAAACCACACCCTCTGGGCTCTAGTAAGGTCAAGAACAAAGCAGCCAGAGCATTCACCCTAATCCCTACCCTGAGACAAAAATTGCTAAGACCAAAACCTTGCTGAAGGGAGGGACCGCATTCATTCATTTGTTAATATACTCATTAAGTTTGTACAGGTGTTTTTCCACCTACCAATTCCTGGCCAAAATGTAATATATACCCTTGACAAAGGCCCTAGGAAGATTTCCCACTTGAGTCTTCCCCATGGCCAGAAGCTCTGTTACTTTTTACTTCTTCTGTATTCCTGTGTAATAAAATTCTATCTTATCAATGGGGGGAAAAGAAAAAGGCATGGAAAACTTTTTTTTTTTTGGAGAAAGTTTTACTTTGTCGCTCCCGGCAGGGTGCCATGGCATAATACCTCACAACATCCTCAGACTCTCAGGCTCAAGCATTTCTCTCGTCTCAGCCTCCTGTGAGGCAGGGACTACCTCGCCCAGCTACTTTTCAGAGACAGGGTCTCACTCTAACTCAGGCCATGGAAAAACTTTTAAAAAATGCACATTAGGGCTCAGCGCCTGTGGCTCAATCGGCTAGGGTGCCAGCCACGTACGCCTAAGGTGGCAGGTTCGAATCCCCAGCCCGGGCCCGTCAAACAACAATGATGGCTGCAACCAAAAAATGGCCGGGCGTTGTGGCGGGCGCCTGTGGTCCCAGCTACTTGGGAGGCGGAGGCAGGAGACTCGCTTGAGCCCAGGAGTTGGAGGTTGCT
>CAUYQV010070776.1:0-24088 GCA_963574575.1 Galagoides demidoff
TGTGGTCCCAGCTACTTGGGAGGCGGAGGCAGGAGACTCACTTGAGCCCAGGAGTTGGAGGTTGCTATGAGCTGTGATGCCATGGCACTCTACCCAGGGGGATAGCTTGAGGCTCCGTCTCAAAAAAAAAAAAAGAAAAAATCCAATTCCCTGCCTGGTGGAACTTTCATTCTATTGATATAAAGACAAATTTTTAATCAAAAACCACAACAAATGATATTAACAATACTGATGGCAAACTAACAATAATTACTTGTTGACCAGTCACAGAAGGGAGTGGTGAATAAGGACTCTGGGAACCCACATTAGTCATAATGGGACAAGCTTGTAAGCAAATGAACTAACCTCATTCAACACAGTTACTACAGAGAAAATAGAAAGAGCCATTTGCTGTGGCACACTTATGTAATCCTAGTACTCTGGGAGGCTAAGGTGGGCATATTGCCCATAAGGCCCATAGAGACCTTGTCTCTACTGAAAAAAAAAAAAAAAAAGTAGGGCGGCACCTATGGCTCAAAGGAATAGGGCACTGGCCCCATATACCGGAGGTGCTGGGTTCAAAGCCAGGTGTTGTAATGGGCACATGTTGTCCCAGCTACTTGGGAAGCCGAGGCATGAGGATCACTTGAGGTATGATGTCACAGCACTCAACCTGAGGGCAACAAAGTGAGACTGTCTCAAAAAAAAAATAGTAATAATAATAAAGGGCGGTGCCTGTGGCTCAGTGAGTAGGGAGCTGGCCCCATATACCAAGGGTGGCAGGTTCAAACCCCACCCCAGCCAAATTGCAACAACAAAAAAAAAATAGCCAGGCATTGTGGGCACCTGTATTCCCAGCTACTTGGGAGGCTGAGGCAAGAGAATTGCCTAAGGCCAAAAGCTAGAGGTTGCTGTGAGCTGTGACGCCACAGCACTCTACTGAGGACTACAAAGTTGAGACTCTGTCTCTAAAAATATATATATAATAATAATAAAAATAGGGTGGAAGAGACTGAGGGCTGGAGGCAGTCAGAGAGGGTGGTTAGGGATGATTTCCTGAAGCAGTAGCAATGTAGCTACGCTTGGGTAAATGCAGGAGTGTTCTGTGGGCAGAGGGTAGTGATTGCACAAGCTGGACAGGCACTAGCTGGGCACATCAAGGGACTAAACAGTGTCCAGGTGGCGGGAGGGCAGTGAGTAAGAAGGTGATGGTGGTGGTTTGGCTGAGTGGACGTGCCGGGGCCAGACCAGCACGTGCCAGCATAGTTTATATGATGTGCTGACAACACAGCACACTCTTCAAAGATGGCAGGATTCCGGTTATCTCTGTGTACCCAGTTTGGGGCTTTGGAACTCTCCCAATTCCCTAGCTCTTTGATTCTCAGCCCAGCTCGAACCTATATATCATCTGGGGAATTTTTAAAAAATACCAAAGCCACACTGAGAGAGGATCCTGAAATTGGTCTGGTGTGGGGCCGGGATGTCAGGACATCTCAGAGCACCAGCAGCAATGGCACTGACCCCATTTCATGATGATTCTGATTCTGGTATGTTCTTTATTATATTCTCCAGCTCTCTTTGAGTTAATTTTGCTATTGTTTTCCAACTTCCAGCAATGAGTTCTTAGCTCATTTTCAATTTTTCTTCCTTTTAAATATACATTTAAGGACCTAGGTTTCCATCTAAATACTGCTTTATCAGAAATGCCTAATTGGGGAGGCACTTTTTATGAGAAGTTTAAACACATGAAGCCCCATGCACCCATCACCCCAGTTCAGCAAGCTCAGTGCATAAGGTTTCATGTATTTACATCAGTAGCGCAGCCAGCTTATTGAAACTTCCACATCGGCTCAGCACCTGTGGCTCAAGCGGCTAAGGCGCCAGCCACATACACCTAAGGTGGTGGGTTCGAAGCCCAGGCCCGCCAAACGACAATGACGGCTGCAACCAAAAAATAGCCGGGCATTGTGGCGGGCGCCTGTGGTCCCAGCTACTTGGGAGGCTGAGACAGCAGACTCTCTTGAACCCAGGAGTTGGAGGTTGCTGTGAGCTGTGATGCCACGGCACTCTACCCAGGGGGACAGCTTGAGGCTCTGTCTCAAAAAAAGAACTTCCACATCCACATGCTCTGATGATTTTTATTTTTTGGTAATTTTACATACTTTACCTTGGTATCTTTCAAAATTCAAATATTCCCTTTCAGTAATTCTGTTTGGAATTGAGTGATTCCATTTCTAGAAACACCTCTACAGAATAAATCCACACATACATTAAATGACTTATGTACAGTATAATTTACTACAGTAGCATTTTTTGTAGAACAACCTACATGCCCACTAATAGAGGATTGGCCATATATATAGTGTACCTGAATGATGAAATGCCTCACAGCTGCAAAAAAGATAAGAAAGCCCTTGGTGATGGTGCACTGGGAGCACCAAGATCCCAGTGTCATTTTTTTTTTTTTTTTTTTTTTTTTGAGACGGAGCCTCAAGCTGTCCCCCTGGGTAGAATGCCATGGCATCACAGCTCGTAGCAACCTCCAACTCCTGGGCTCAAGCGAATCTCCCGCCTCAGCCTCCCAAGTAGCTGGGACCACAGGCGCCCACCACAACGCCCGGCCATTTTTTGGTTGCAGCCATCATTGTTGTTTGGCGGGCCCGGGCTGGGGATTCGAACCCACCACCTTCGGTGTACGTGGCTGGCGCCTTAGCCGATTGAGCCACAGGCGCCAAGCCCCAACCTAATTTCTTATATGCTTTCTACAGTAAGTACTGATTAAGTTTATAAACAGGGAGAAAGCATTTCAATACAATTACATTTACATTTTTTCAATTTTCGCATTATAAATAGAAGAAACTTCTAAGAATTAATTCAATTTGCATTAACAGAGTTTTATGTAGAATAATTTCACCTTTTTTTTTTTTTGAGACAGAGTCTCAAGCTGTCACCCTGGGTAGAGTGCCGTGGCATCATCATAACTCACAGCAACCTCCAACTCTTGAGCTCAAGTGATTCTCTTACCTCAGTTTTTCTATTTTTAAGAGAGACAAAGTCTCACTCTTGCTCAGGCTGCTACACCTTTTATTTTTAACTGAAGATGGCACTAACCATGTTATGCTTAGAATATTAGTCCATTTGGATACATAGAACTGATTTCAAGAGAAAATAGCCAGAGATAAACTTTGTAGCAGAAAAATGTCTGAGATCAAAATTCTAACATGGATAAATTATATTTATAAAGAGTTTTTCAAGTGTAAGTCTATAATTAGATTACTCAAGAGCAGAGATAGAAGGATATCCATTACAGACAAAAGCGCAGGCTCTACAGGAAGCTGCCTGAGTTCAAATCCTGCCTCTATACCTTATTAATTATAAAATTTCTCTGCCTCCAATTTCCTTATCTTACAAATGAGGATAAAAGTAACACTTCCTAGGATCCCTGTGAGGATTTAAGGTAAAAAACCACAGAGAAGCACCTAGAACTGTTTGGTAAGTGCTCAATAAATAAAAGCTATTACACCATTGTCTATATGTGAAAGAATGAAAAGGAGAAAATCATAGAATTTATTTGAAAAAAATTTTTAGAAATTGTGGGAATTTAGAAATATCTTGAGTGACTAGATAAGGACACTAGGACAGAGCAAAAGAGGTTTAGAGAGTGAGATAAATTAGCCAAGTGAAAAGGAAAGCTTTCTTGTGAATGATGTTAATAGAAAATCACTAAATCCTAAAAGGCGGAAGCTAAAAGTTTTTGACCAGGCATGATGGCTCATACCTGCAACCCCTAGCACTTTGGGAGGCCGAGGTAGGAGGATCACTTGAGGCCTGGACAATATAGTGAGACCAATTTTCTACAAAAATTTTTTGTAAAAATTAGTCAGGGGTGATAGCAAGCATCTGTACTCCTAGCTATGCAGGAGGCTGAGGCAAGTGGATTGCTTCAGCCCAGGAATTGGAGGTTGCAGTGAGCTATGATGATGCCCCTGCACACTAGACCAGGCAAAACAGAGTGGGACCCTACCTCCCCTCAAATTAAAAAAAAAAAAAAAAAAAAATAGCAAAAATAACCTACAAAGACCACAAGGTCAATTGTTGGTTCTCCCTCACAAGAAACACATTAAAATGTTGCTAGAAACTATTAGGCTATTAGTAATAAGCCCAGTTCTTCCCCATACTAATTCATTTAAGTTCAACTTTAAAAAAATTAAAATTTTCCTTTAAGGACCTTTTAAAAAATTGAGCCAATAATAAGAAATCTCAGAATTAATGTTAGAAAAGTGAAGAACTAATAGCCGTTTACACTAGACTAGGCCATATCCCTGAAAGTTAAGTAGATTTGAGTCTTACTGAATAGTGAATTTAATGTTCTAAAATACAAAGAAACAGCACATTTGGACAAGGTAGAAGAAGTGCTGCTTCTCTTCTAATCTGAGATCAACAGACAGATCAAGAGAGCTCACCTTTTCTCCCTTCTTGCTCTGTGGGACTGCTAGGAACGATAAAAGGGGTAGATCGGAAAGCATCAGGGGAAGGAGCAACAAGATCTGAGGAATTCCTTTGTATAAAGAGAGAATCACAGGTTACAGTTTTGCATTTTTGTATTAGTTTTTACTCTTTAAAAAACATCTAAGTCATTCAGATAAATACGTATTATCATTTTTCCCAAACAGCAACTGGAGGCTGGCAGAAAAACCATGAATACTTCAATAACTATTTCCACACCAGACATTTCTAAAATAAGAAAGGGCAAAATAAATGACCAGACACAGGGACATCATGATTGAAAAGCAGGATGAACAAGTACTAGGAAATAAATTAATTTGTAGATCTGAGACATAAAAAAAAGTCTACTCCATTTTTTGCCTAATAACAGGAAGACCGTACACACTGTTTAAAACAAAAACAAACAAACAAAAAAAGCAAATCTCTTTGCCCTCACACAGAAATTGAGAAATTCAACTACTATCAACTATAACAACCTTCTCTCCACCCTATATTATTAAATGGAAAGAACTGTTAGTAAAATGGAAAAAGAGAATGCTTATTTGGACGTATAACGTTTTCTAAATAACTGGGCATTTTCCTAGTGAAAACTTTGGGCTACTATTATAAAACCTCCAAATGAGAAAACAGACTTATCTGTCTCTAACAGTCCCACTTAGTTCTCATCTTAAAAATTCTAAAGCCTACTTCTACCTTTTACTTTCAAAAAGACTTCTGGACTAGCTGTCAATTTCAGCTTTTTCAGCCTCAGGCACATGTTGCCTTGGCAAAAGCTACTTTTGGCTTACTTACGTGGAAAGACTCTCTTGAACAAAGGTCCTCTGACCAGACAGCTGCAGAAGGTGCAGAGTAGTGGCAGGTGTGGAAGCCAGAGAACACCCACCTTCATCCCTCGAAGGCGTACAGCAACCATCAGAAGCTACTGGGGAAAAAAAAAAAAAAAGAAAAGAAATTCCAGTTTCATTTATTTCACAAATTGGCATTACTGAGTTGTCAAAAAAAAAAAAAAACCATTTAGTACCACAAAAAAAAGTAATATCCATATTTCCAGCCATGCTCCAAGAGTGCAGAAGCTATTTTTTAATTGTACTACACACATACATTTAATGGAATGCCACACTAATATAAATATAAGTCTTTGAGTGAACATTAAACCCTCCCTCCCAATGAGTTTCTTTATTGATGAAGAGTGTCTTAGTCCTTTCTGTAATGATCTATGCTTGCAGAGGAAAACCTAGAATCCTTAGACCTCTGCTTCACTGCTCTTTTTTCTTGTGATGCTTCTGTTATAAAATAGCAAGGGAACCTTTTATTCCAAAATCTACCCAAGATAAAGCTCATGCTATGATGCGTATGGAAGAAGTCCAAACAATACACATGATACTTGATGATATGAATGCAACAATTCTCACAAATAATACGTTAGCTTTCTCAAATGAGACAGAAAATACTAATGCATTAGTAAAAGGATATATGAGCAGCCATTACCGATTTATATCATGAACAGCCCTTCTCCTTGCCAATAAATAAAGTATTAACTATGTTAATACCAACGTAAAGAAATTTCTTAAAGGGTGGCGCCTGTGGCTCAGTGGGTAGGGCACTGGCCCCACATACCGAGGGTGGCGGGTTCAAACCCGACCCCGGCCAAACTGCAACAAAAAAATAGTCAGGCATTGTGGCAGGTGCCTGTAGCCCCAGCCACTCCGGAGGCTGAGGCAAGAGAATCACCTAAGCCCAAGAGCTGGAGTTTGCTGTGAGTTGTGTGATGCCACGGCACTCTTCGGAGGGCAATAAAATGAGACTCTGTCTCTTCAAAAAAAAAAGAAAAGAAAGAAATATCTTAAATACAATCTTATAGCTTTAGCAAGAAACTAAAAAAGGTTTATTTATCAGTAATATCTGATACCTTTGAATATCTTGCACAGCAAAGTACATCAAAATATAGTATGGTAATATAGCCATCTTCCCTTTCCTTCTTTTTTTTTTGAGACAGAGTCTCACTATGTTACCCTTGGTAGAGTGCTGAGACGTCACAGCTCACAGCAACCTCAAACTCTTGGGCTTAAGAACTCTCTTGCCTCAGCCTCCCAAGCAGCTGGGACCACAGGCACCTGCCACAACACCCCGCTTTGTTGTTGTTGTTGTTGTTGTTGCAGTTGTCATTGTTGTTTAGCAAGCCTGAGCTGGGTTCAAACCCACCAGCCTCCGTGCATGTGGCTGGCACTGTAACCACTGTGCCACAGGCGCCAAGCCTTCCCTTTCCTTCTTATAACCAACATACAATATTTCGCTAGTTATTACTGAAGCTTTCTGAGGTTATAAAATAATAAGGTTGATGGGGGGTTAAAAACTATGAAACAAATACAATTAGACTTTATTAATTTATGTCCTTTCTGCTAGATCTTAACTTCCTATTTTATGAACTAATAAATAGTTAAATTAATAAATACAAAAACTTACATTTAATTATCACATTTGAGGTTTTTTTAAAAATAAGTTCCTTACTTCATTTTTTAAATTTTTTTTTTTTTTTTTTTGAGACGGAGCCTCAAGCTATCCCCCTGGGTAGAGTGCCATGGAATCACAGCTCATAGCAACCTCCAACTCCTGGGTTCAAGCGAGTCTCCTGCCTCTGCCTCCCAAGTAGCTAGGACCACAGGCGCCCACCACAACACCCGGCCATTGTTTGCTTGCAGCCATCATTGTTGTTTGGCGGGCCCGGGCTGAGGATTCGAACCCGCCACCTTAGGTGTACGTGGCTGGCGCCTTAGCCGACTGAGCCATAGGCACCGAGCCCATTTTTTAAATTTTGAGACAGAGTCTCACTCAGTTGCCCTGGGGTTGAGTGCCATGGCATCACATCTCACAGCAACCTTAAAACTCTAGGGCTCAGGTGATTCTCTTGCCTCAACCTCCACAGTAGCTGGAACTACTGGCACCTGCCACAACACCCAGCTATTTGTTAGAGACAGGGTCTCACACTGACTCAGGCTGGTCTTGAACAAGCAATCCGCATGCCTCAGATTGCCAGAGTGCTAGGATTATAGCTACCACACCACCCAAGTTCCTTACTTTAAAATAGGTTTAGGGACAGGCACAGTGGCTCACGCCTCTAAACCTAGCACTCTGGGAGGCTGAAAAAGGTGAATTGCCTCAGCTCAGGAATTTAAGAGCAGCCTGAGCCAAGAACAAGACCCCATCTCTAAAAATAGCCGCCAGGCATCATGGTGGGTGCCTATAGTCCTAGCTACTCTGGAGGCTGAGGCAAGAGAATTGCACAAGCCCAAGAGTTTGAAGTTGCTGTGAGCTATGACGCCACTCTATCCAGGGCAACAAAGTGAGACTCTATCTCAGAAATAAAAATAAAATTAAACAAATAAAATAAAAATAGGTTTAGGTATTACAGCAAAACTCTTATAGTTTTATACAATACTTTTGTTATAGCAACAATTACTTATTCCATTTTATTATGCATTTTGTTTTCTTATTATGTTATTTTTCTAGGGTGTACTCGCCTTTCTTATATTTTCTCTTTTAAAAAAACAATTTTTTTTTTTGAGACAGAAACTCACTTTGTCACCCTCAGTAGAGTGCCATGGCATCATAGTTCACAGCAACCTCAAACTCATGGGCACAAGTGATCCCTTTGCCTCAGCTTCCCACATAGCTGGGACTACCAGTACCCACCACACCATCCAGCTAATTTTAGAGATGGGGTTTCACTCTAGCTCAGGCTGGTTTCGAACTTCTGAGCTCCAGAAATCCACCTGCCTCAGCTTCCCAGAGTGCTAGGATTATAGGCATGAGCCACCATGCCTAGCCTCTTTATTAAAAATTTTTAATAGATTCACAGTACAAGTTCAATTCTATTACATGTATATACTATATAGTGGATGTCTGGGTTTTCAGTCTACCTGTCACCCAAACGGTACACAATGTACCCCATTAGTAATTTTTCATCCCCCACCCCTTTCCAGCCTTCCCCCTTTTAAGTCTCCCACATTTAAGATTTGAAATTGCAATAAGCATATGACAGAAAAAGAAATAGCTACTATCCATAATAAATTTACCATATGCATTAGCTATGACTCTTCACTATCAAATTTCCAAATGAGAAAAATACATTAAAATGGTTTTTTTAGTTTCTTTTTTGAGACAGAGCCTCAAACTATCATCCTGAATAGAGAGCAATGGCATCACAGCTTACAGCAACCTCCAACTCCTGGGCTCAAGTGATGCTCCTGCCTCCGCCTCCCAAGTAGCTGGGACTACAGGCACCCACCATGACACCCAGCTATTTTTGCTTGCAGCAGTCATTGTTGTTTGGTGGGCCCAGGCTGGATTCAAACCCTCCAGCTCTTATGTGGCTGGTGCCTTAGCCACTTGAGCCACAGGCACCAAGCCTTAAAATGTTAACTAATAATCTCTCCCAGAAAGCCCTTCTCACTAATTAGTCAGAGATATATTTTTCTCGGTGGAGCCTGTGGCTCAAAGGAGTAGGGCGTCAGCCCCATATGCCAGAGGTGGTGGGTTCAAACCCAGCCCCAAGCAAAAACTGCAAAATAAATAAATAAATAAAAAAGAAATATATTTACCTTCCATACCACAAATAAGTTTGCATACCGATAAAATGCTTTCTAACTTAAATAGCAGCCTCACAACTAAAATAAAAGTGTAGATCTTTGGAGAAGAGGAGCTATAGTAACCAATCACTCTTGGTACCTGTTTTATTGCTATGGTCAAACAAGTCTTCCTGAGTTGACAAAACCTCAGGCTCTGGCGACTTCTGAACCTGCAGTCCACCTTCTAGAAGTTCTTGAGAACACATATGTTCTTTTGTTTCCACAGCAGTAAGAGACACTTTGGGACAAGAAGACATATCCTCTGACCTAGAAAATTTACATCACAATGAAAGAAGGTTCCTAAGTCAAATGATTTCATCATTTAACTAAAAAACTTTTCCTGTTTGGTATTTTTTTTTAATAATTTCAAAAATTCCCATGGCTCTAATCTGCATGATTATTTGAAAATAAAATGAGCTATTCTTTATAATAAAACAAAGTCTTTTGCCCATTTTAAAGCCTATCTCACTCTCTCACATAACATTTCTTCAATTGTGTTCAATGCTGTGCGGTATGCCCTCTAGGTTTCTGATGGGTGATTTTGGAATTTTTGTTACATATGCTGTTATCTAGATCTGTATGAAAGATTCTGATCCAAACCACAAAGATACCAATAAATAGAGCTGTCCAAACAAGGACCTTCTCAGAAAGTGCTTTATGTGAATTATCCTCCGTACTTATGCTATACACATCTTCCTCTGATCTTTTCCATTTGTTCTACCCAACCCAGACCCAAACCAAAACTGCTTCACACCTATACTATTAACATATATGAGATACTCATTGCTGGCCCCTTTCCAGAGACTTGAGCTTCACCTATTCTACCATTCCCCATACTACATAAAACAGCATTAACTAGCTGAAGGCAATATTCTAAAGAAAAAAGCCTAAAAAGTCACAATTAAGCTGAAAGTTTTACCTTAGAAAGACAACTGTTCTTGCTATTCAACTTTGTGCAGAAGAAAATAACAAAACAATACTCAATGTTTATTAATCTCTTCCCCCCAGCTAGGCACCTGTGGCTCAAGTGGCTAAGGCACCAGCCACATACACCTAAGGTGACAAGTTCGAATACAGCCTGAGCCCGCCAAAACAATAATGACAGCTGCAACCAAAAAATAGCTGGGTGTTGTGGTGGGCACCTGTGATTCCAGCTACCTGGGAGGCTGAGGCAGGAGACTCGCTTAAGCCCGGGAGTTGGAGGTTGCTGTGAGCTGTGGTGCCACAGCACTCTACCCAGGAGGATAGCTTGAGGGTCTGTCTCAAAAAAAAAAATAATAATAATAATCTCTTCCCCCAAATTAGAAACATACTGAATTTCCTCTGCCACAACCAAACTTCAGCTGTTGGCCAGAGGCAATGCAGCTTTGGGTATAATAATCACTACAGACAGAACAGAGGTATATTCCTCAATTTCAACCAAGAGGCTAAAAGACTTGAGAAAATCCCTACATCTATCTGAACCATAACCTACCAGATGCAGGATATCTGAGGAAAGCAATCTAGGTGCTCCTCAAATATATAAATAGTACATTTTCAAATATAATATTCATATAACACGTCACAACACTGAAGGGCTAGGAAGACCTTGCTCAGACAGACAGTGCCTAAATAGACAAAGATCACAAAGGAAGACTGGCAACCAAAGATTAAGGAGTCATGCCTACAGTTACAGCAGTAATAACATAGTATGCCTAAAGATGAGTAGACGGGCCTGGTGAGACATGCCTTTAGTCCCAACTACTCAAGAGACTGAGGCAGGAGAACTGCTTGACTCCAGGAGGTCAAGTCCACCCTGACCAACAAAGTGAAACCCATTTCTTTAAAAATAAAAAAAATAAAAAAAAAATGATGATGACTGCTGGACCAGAAATACATCCATTACAAGGAAAAATGGGGAGAAAAAAAAAAAATCAACAATTTCTTTTTTTTTCTTTTTTTGAGACAGGAGCCTCAAGCTGGGCTCAAGTGAATCTCCTGCCTCAGCCTTCCAAGTAGCTGGGACCACAGGCACCTGCCACAACGCCTGGCTATTTTTTGGTTGCAGCCGTCATTGTTATTTGGCAGGCCAGGCTGGATTCAAACTCGCCACCTTGGATATATGTGGCCGGCACCCTAGCCACTTGAGCCACAGGCGCTGAGCCAATCAACAATTTCTTATGTTTCCACCTAACAAAATGAAATTTATGTAACTTTATAGCAAAAACTAAAATACCTTCTTTCTTTCGAGACAGGGTCTCAAGCTGTCGCCCTGGGTAGAGTACCGTGGCATTAAAGCTCACAGCATCCTCAAACTCTTGGGCTTAAGCCATTCTCTTGCCTCAGCCTCCCAAGTAGCTGGGACAACAGGCACCCACCACAATACCCAGCTATTTTTTGGTTGTAGTTGTCATTGTTGTTTGGCAGGCCCAGGCTGGATTTAAACCCACCAGCTCCAGTGTATGTATGCAGCCAGCGCACTAGCCACTTGAGCTACTGGCGCCATCCAAAATACCTTTTAGAAAGAACATGGTTTACCTTTCAGGTGGTGGATTTTGTTCTTCTACCACATGTACATCTTTACTGGACTGTGCTGTCACAGGGACCTCCTTACTGGGCTGTTCTGCCATGGGGATAGGTTCCTTGGACTGTTCTTCATGCTTAATTGCTTAAAAGAAGACAGGAAGGAGATAAGTACTAGAAGCAGTTCCAAAGGCTTTCTAAAAAACAAAGATTTTAGGAGAAATTAAGTTCAATTTTAAAATACACATAGAGGGTGTCCAAAAAAATGTATACACATTTTAAGAAAGAAAATGTATTAAATTTGTAATACTCTGGCTCAGGTGCCTATAGCCCAGTGGTTACAGTGCCAGCAACATGCACCGAGGCTGGCAGGTTCGAACCTAGCCCAGGCCAGCTAAACAACAATGACAACTGCAACAAAAAAAGAACTAGGCATTATGGTGGGCACCTGTAGTGCCATCTACTTGGGAGGCTAAGGCAAGAGAGTCACTTAAGCCCAAGAATTAGAGGTTGTTGTGCACTGTGATGCCATAGCACTCTACAGAGGGCAACATAGTAAGACTCTGTCTCCAAAAAAATTAAAGAAATAAAAATAATGAATTTGTAATACTCAAGTCACTTCTGCAATTATAAGAGGTGTTCAACATGACTCGCATTAATCTTTTGTCATTAGTATATACTGAATATTATAATTCTAATATAGTATTTCCCTCCTTAAAATGTGTATATACGTTGGCCTGGTGCTGTGCCTCACACCTGTAATCCTAGCACTTTGGGAAGCTGAAGCAGATAGATTGCTTGTGCTCAGGAGTTCAAGACCAGTCTCAGCAAAAAGAAAGACCCTGTCTCTACTAAAAATAGAAAAACTAGCCAGGCACTGTGATAGGTGCCTGTAGTCCCAGCTACTCAGGCAGCTGAGACATGAGGATGGCTTGAGCCCAAGAATTTGAGGTTGCTGTGAGCTAAGCTGATGCCACTGCACTCTAGCCTAGGCAACAGTGTGAGAAAAAAAAAAAATGTATGTACTTTTTTTAGTACCCTATGTACATACAGGCATCATTCCAAAAAGGAAAGTAACCAATAACCCACTGACAGAAAACTTCAATTAAGCCATAAGCCATATAAGCCATCAATTGATGAGGATCTACCAGACAACTCTGCAACCTTACACTATCACTTAGATTATATTAACTTGGATAGCTATAAAATTTATTAAGGAAAAATAACTACCTCTATTATGGGAGAAAAGCACTTATAAACAACTCCAAAGGTCATAAAACATGTTTCATACCAGTATTAGTATCCCCATCAGACACCCTGGTATAACCAGAGTTGGTGGTTACTGACTGTAGATGCTCTTTGTCCACTTCATATGGCATATTATGTTCTTCAACATCCTGACTCTGGGAAAGTTCTAGTACCCCAAAGCCTAACTGTGATGAGGCAGGATCTAGGAACAAAATTTCAAGAAATTAGGTATTATCCCATGGCATTATGCAATGTGCAATCTGCTATTCCCCAGAAAAAGAGGGTCATGTCAAGTCCTTCACGTCAAAGAGCTGCCTCCCTCAATTTTTCAAAATAAATAAAAGCATTAAAACTGAGGGAAGAAAATTTGATACATACTATCAAATCTTACAAGCACAGAATTTCAGATTTTACTTCTACCCCACAAAGCACACATTCCAAAAATGTTTGAAAAATAAATGAATAAAACAAAGAAAAGTCAATATGCAATCAGTATGTACATCTAATGAAGTACAAATTTCTGAACATTATATTATTTGGAGTATTTTACATTACTAACAAATTTTGTAGTAACTCTCAGTTTAACCCTGAGAAATTTACAACTTGATAAAGCAGAGAAATTTAGACATCTGCACACTCATATTAAAGGAACTTAGAACAATTTACTATTTTGAAAAAGGTATAAGGTTACCTTCAGCACCAAGGGAGTGTGTGGCATTGTCTAAAGTATCTTCTTCTTCTTTTTCCTTCTCTTCTAGCTCTTCCTCCTTCTCTTCCCCCACAGGAGGAGCAGATTCCACTGACATTCCCAGAATACTACACAGCAGAAAGATGTGTTCTCAGACAAGATAGGACACTTTGCTCAAAGCACTCTGAATTTTATTATAACCCCCCCCCCCACACACACACACACACACACATACACACACACGCCAACCACCTCTTAACTAAATTTGAAAAGGTAAAAAGCTGGGGGTGGCACCTGTGGCTCAAAGGAGTAGGGCACCGGCCCCATATACTGGAGGTGGCAGGTTCAAGCCCAGCCCTGACCAAAAATACTGCGAAAAAAAGGAAAAGAAAAGAAAAGAGGCGATGCCTGTGGCTCAGTGAGTAGGGCGCCAGTCCCATATGCTGAGGGTGGCAGGTTCAAGCCCAGCCCCACCCAAACTGCAAAAAAAAAAAAAAAATAGCTGCGCATTGTAGTGGGCGCCTGAAGTCCCAGCTACTTGGGAGGCTGAGGCAAGAGCATTGCCTAAGCCCAGGAGTTGGAGGTTGCTGTGAGCTGTGACACCACAGCACTCTACCGAGGGTGATAAATTGAGACTCTGCCTCTAAAAAAAAGAAAGAAAAAGGAAAGGTAAAAAGCTTTATTCTTACAGGTGCTTTTCTACAGAAAGCACCTAAAAGGTTAACAACTCAAAATATTGTACATGAAATAACACAAAAATTACACAGAAGATGAAAACATACTTGAATTTTTATCTTCTTCAGCAAGAATAGAAAAATCCTGCATTTGAAAGAATTACTAACAAGTGGGGAAGAGCCTAAAAAACAATTTAACCAGGCAAGGGGGCTCACGCCCATAATCCTAGCACTTTGGGAAGCCCAGGCAGGAGGACTGCTTGAGTCCAGGAGTTTGAGATTAGCCTGGGCAATATAGCAAGACCCTGTCTCTATAAAAAAAATTAAAAAATTAGTAAGGCATGGTAGCTGAGCACCTGTAGTCCCAGCTAACTGGGAAGCTGAGGGAAGAGGATCACTAAAACCCAGGGGTTTAAAGATACAGTGAGCTATAATAATACTAACTACACTCCACCCCAGGTTATGAGACCCTGTCTCAAAAAAACATGTATTTAAATTTTTATTTAATTTTTTTTATGGAGAAGGAGTCTTACTTTGTCACCCTTGGTAAAGTGTGAGTCACAGCACACAACCACCTGTAACTCTTGACTCAGTCTCCCAAGTAGGTGGAACTACAGGCACCCACCACAATGCCCAGCTATCTTTAGAGACAAGGTCCCAACTCTGGCCCAGGCTGGTCTCCAATCTGTGAGCTCAGGCAATCCACCTGCCTAGGCCTCCCAGAGTGCTAGGATTATAGGTGTGAGCCACCACGCCCAGCAAGAGTTCCATAAATTTTTGAAAGAAGGTCAAAAAACATAATAAAGACATTAAAAAACAACTAGCTAGGAAAAAATATCTGCAACAAATTTAACACAAGATTAGTTTCCAGGGCCAGGCGTGGTGACTCACAACTGTAATCCTAGCACTCTGGGAGGCTGAGGAGGACGGATTGCCTGAGCTCACAGGTTCAAGATCAGCCTGAGCCAGACTGAGACTCCTATCTCTAAAAAAATAGCCGGGCTTTATAACAGGCGCCTGTAGTCCCAGCTACTCAGGAGGCTAAGGCAAGAGACTTGCCTAAGCCCAAGAGCTGGAGGTCACTGTGAGCTGTGATCTCACCACAGCACTCTACAGAGGGCGACAAAGTGAGACTCTGGCCATTCTCTTCTACCTTTTGTAGAACTGTTCTCTTCTTCCTCTTGCCATATTTGCCTGAATTGTCATTACTGGCAATTCTCTTCTACCTTTTGTCATATTTGCCTTGAACTGACTGTCCTATGTTTCCCAAGGATATATCTGGCCCTCCTAGTTACAAAGATAATGTTTTGTTTCATTTTTGTGAAAACCTTTACTTGAGAATCTGTTCTTCCTCATGTCTCTGACCTCTAAATGCTGGCTGACTCAGTGAGTCCTTAGATCTCTTCTCCAGTTATACTTTATTCTCTGCCAGTAATAAATGAATTAATTAATTAAAAAACAAAAAGTTTTAAATACTGTACCACTGTTTACTATTACCTAAACCAAGGTGTGATTAAGTATCATCATACACTGTTTATGAGAGTACAAATAAATGTATCCTTTTGGAGAGCAATTTGAAAAATGCATAAAAAGCTTTAAAAAATATTCATTGCAGTAATTATAATAATTTCAATTATAAGAAATAATTTTAAATATGTAAAGATCTCTTTAAAAATTTACTTCTCAGTTCTGCGCCCATAACACAGTGGTTACAGAGCCAGCCACATGCACCAAGGCTGGCAGGTACAAATCCAGCCCAGTTCAGCTAAACAACGACAACTGCAACCAAAAAAAGCAGCTGGGCGTTGTGGCAGGCACCTGTAGTCCCAGCTACTTGGGAGGCTGAGGCAAGAGAATCACTTAAGCCCAAGAGTTTGAGGTTGCTATGAGCTGTGATGCCACAGCACTCTACCAAAGGAGACATAGTGTGACTCGTATCTCAAAAAAATAAAAATAAAAAAATTTACTTTTCAAGCTTTACTCTTATTGAAAAACAATCTATAAGTTTAGCATTAGGGAAATAATCAAATCATAGTCTGTTAAATGAAATATTATGCCACTAAATGTGAAACATATTTGAACTTAGATTGGATCATTAATCCAATCAATTAGTCCATCAACCAATAAAATATAAAAGATGTCTTTGATTACCATTGGGAAAATATGAAACGTAATATTAGTTATTATGGAATTATTTTCTTAGGTGTGGTAATGGTACTATGATAACAAATTTAGAGGATAAATACTGAAGTATTTAAGGGGAATTATAAATTATAACATCTGTAACCTAGTTTCCAAAAATTAAGCCCCTCAAAAAATATATTAAATATAATACGTGCACACACACAAAGAACAAATACATATTCTTTTATCTCTTGTTAGTTTAAACTTTTAAAATAAAAAACTAGAGGAAAATTAAAACTAAGTTTTAATTGTCATAGAAAAATATTCATGTTGTCTGGGCAGTGCCTGTAGCTCAGTGAGTAGGGCGCTGGCCCCATATACTGAGGATGGCAGGTTCAAACCCGACCGGGGCCAAACTGCAACAAAAAAACAGCCGGGGGCAGCTCCTATGGCTCAAAGGAGTAGAGCGCTGGCCCCATATGCCAGAGGTGGCGGTTCAAACCCAGCCTCAGCCAAAAACTGCAAAAAAAAAAAAAAAAATAGCCGGGCATTGTGGTTGGCATCTATAGTCCCAATTCCTCGGGAGGCTGAGGCAAGAGAATCACCTAAGCCCAGGAGTTGGAGGTTGCTGTGAGCTGTGTGATGCCACGGCACTCTACTGAGTGCATAGAGTGAGACTCTGTCTCTACAAAAAAATAAAAATAAAAAATAAAATAAAATGAAAAATGTTCATGTTGTAAAGCAAACGGATCAGCAAACATACAAACTTTTACATTCCACATCATGTCAACCACGCAAATCAAATAAATTTTTTTAAAAAGGGAAAATATGCCAAAATGTTTACAGCAATTAGCCTCTGGGTGGCAGGATTACAGATGACATTTTTGCTTTCTTGTAGCTTTCCACACATTTAATATTTCATACAAAGAGCATTAAGCATACCTTTAATAAACATAAAGAGGTAAAAACATAAATCTGCAAAGCTGGGAACCACAACTCAAGGAAGAGAAAAAGAACTAAGTGAAGATTTTCACAAAAATAAAATAAAACATTATCTAAGTAACTGGAAAGGCCAGACAGATCCTTGGGAAACATAGGGAAAGTCAGTTCAAAGCAAATATAACAAAAAGTAGAAGAGAATTGCCAGGCATTGTGGCAGGCAACTGTAGTCCCAGTACTCAGGAGGCTGAGACAAGAGAATTGCTTGAGCCCAAGAGTTTTGAGGTTGGGGTAAGCTATAACACCAAGGCACGCTACTGAAGATGACAAAGTAAGACTCTGTCTCCAAAAAAAAAAAAAAAAAAAGGTAGAAGAGAAACAATGAAGGACAGCACAAAAACTACACATCTTAGATCCTTCTCAGTCTCTTTTGATGGTTCTTCCTCATATCTCTGACCTTTAAATGCAGGTTGACTCAGTGAGTCCTTAGACGTCTTCTCCAGGTATACTCAACCCTTTAGTGATCTTATCCACACTCATGATTGTGAATACTATAAATATGCTTATGACTCTTCTATTTTTTTTATTTTTTAAGAAATGGGGTCTTATTCTGTTGCCCAAGCTGCAGTGTAGTACCCCAATCACAACTGACTGTAGGCTCAAACTCCTGGTCTTAGGGGATACTCCCACCTCAGCCTCCCAAGTAGCTAGGACCACTGACACACACCACAATGCCCAGCTTATTCTTTTTAGACTCCTAGTTGGTCTGTCTGCCTCTAACTTTGTTTTTCCTTCAGCCTATACTTGATTCAGCAGCTTGAGTGAGCCTGTTAGAAACTTAAATCAGGGTCAGTGTGGTGGCTCATGCTTGTAATCCTAGCACTCCAGGAGGCAGAGACAGCAAAAGACCCCATCTCTACTAAAAATAGAAAAATTAGCTGGGTGTGGTGGTGGATCCCAGCTACCCAGGAGGCTGAGGCAAGAGGATTGCTTGAACCCAGGAGTTTGAGATTGCTGTGAGCCATGATGCCACAGCACTCTAGCCTAGAGCAACAGAGTGAGACTCTGCCTCAAAAAAAAAAAAAAAAAATTTAAATCAGATCATGTCATTCCTCTGCTCAAACCCTTAAATACCTTCCTATCTAAGAGCCACTTTTCTCACAATGACACGTATAAGGCCTTACATAATCTGGTTTCCTTTTTACTTCTCTAACCTCTTCAAACCCTTCTCTCAGTCACTCTACTATAGCCACATTAATCTTGCTATTTTTCAAATATTCCATGTGTAGTCACAGCTTAGGGACTTTGCACTTGCCATTCTCTATGCATGGATTACACTTATTCCAGATAATAGCAGAGACACTCAATCCCTTTAGATTTTTAATCAAATGTCACATTAGTGAAGCATTCCCTAGCTACCTACAAACTTTCAACTCCTTTGATGCATCTTTTTCCCTTTCCTGCTCAATTTTTCTCTTCAGCCCTTATCGGCATATAAGACATTTTATCATGTATTGCTAATTCCCATATAAGAATGTAAGCTACATTAAGTTCTAGGATTTTTATTTCTCCTGATCATTTCATATCCCCAAACACATAAGAAATACTATATAAATATTTGTAAAATAATTAGGTGAATCAAAAGAGGCTTAAAATATATCATAGACAAAAAAAAAGTAGTATTAGAACTAAGAAGATAACCTCCCAAAGAAGTAAAACCACAACTAATATTGACATTAATTCTATTAAAAATCTCATCAAAATTAAAAAATTGTTCTACAAGAAAACCTACAAAGACGAATGAAAGACAATCTACAGTCAGAAAATATTTGCAAATCACATACTCTGCAAAGATCTAGTATCTAGAATATACAAAGAACTTTCAAAATACAACAGTAAAAAGAAAACCCAATTGGAAAATGGGCAAAAAACGTGAACAGACATTTCAATGAAGATGATGGCAGACGACAAGTAAGCACATGAAAAGATGCCCCACATCAGTAGCTATTAAGAAAATGAAAATTAAAACCACAATGAAATATCACTTCAGACTTACGAGAATGAGTAAAATAAAAAACAGTGGAACCCCAAATGGTGTTGATGACAGAGAGAAATTAAATTAGATCACTCATACATTGCTGATGGGACTATAAAACAATACAGCCCCTCAAGAAAACAGTTTGTCAGTTTCATAAAACTAACTGTGCAACTACCATATAACCCAGCAATTGCCCACTCAGGACTTTTTTTTTTTTTTTTTTTGAAACAGAGACTCAAGCTGTCACCCTGGGTAGAGTGTCATGGCATCACAGCTGACAGCAACCTCCAACTCCTGGGCTTAAGTGATTCTCTTGCCTCAGCCTCCCAAGTAGCCGGGATTACAGGCACCCACCACAACATCTGGCTATTTTTCGGTTGTAGCTGTCATCTTTGTTTGGCAGCCCTGGACTGGATTCAAACCCGCCAGTTCCGGTGTATGTGGCTGGTGCCTTAGCCGCTTGAGCTACAGGCACCAAGCCCCCACTCGGGATTTATCTTAGAGAAATAAAGACATGTTCACACAAAAACCTTTAAATTAATGTTTATAGCAGCTTTATTCATAGTAGTCAAAAACTGGAAATAGCCTAGATGTCCTTCAACAAGTGAATGGTTAAACTGAGATAGACACATACCATGACATATCTCTCAGTAATGAAGAGGAACAATTATTGACAGACAGAAAAACTTGGCTCACACCTGTAATCTTAGCACTCTGGGAGGCTGAGGCAAGATCACTTGAGGTCAGACATTCGAGACTAGCAAGAGCAAGACCCCATCTCTATTAAAAATAGAAAAATTAGCTGGGCATGGTGGCATATGCCTATAGTCCTAGCTACCCAGGAGGCTAAGACAGGAAGATTGCTTGAGTCCAGGAGTTTGAAGCTGCAGTGAGCTATGATGATGCCACTGCACTCCAGCCAGGGAAATAAAGCAAGACTGTGTCAAAGAAAAACAAGCAAAGAAACAAAAACTTGGATGGATCTCCTAAAAGTTATGCTGGTTGAAAAAAGCCAATCCCAAAAGTTTACACATGATATGATCCTATTTATATAACATTTGAAATGACAAAATTTGACAAATATAGAATGAATTAGTGGTTGCCAAGGATTTAAGGGCAGAAAAGGGAGATGGGTATAGCTATAAAAGGATAACAATAGGCATCCTATGGTGTTGGAACTACTCAGTATCTTGACTATAGTGGTGCATACACAAACCTACATAGGTAATAAAACTGTATAAACCTACAGCGCCCGTAGCTCAATGGGTAGGGCACTGGGCACATACACCGAGGCTGGTGGATTCAAACCCAGCCTGGGCCAGATAAAACGACGACAACTACAACAACAACAACAACAAAAAGAGCCGTTGTGGCAGGCACCTGTAGTCTCAGGTACTTGGGAGGCTGATACAAGAGAATCGCTTAAGCCTAAGAGTTTGAAGTTGCTGTGAGCTATGACGCCATAGTACTCTACCCAGGGCAACAGCTTGAGCCTATCTCGAAAAAAAAAAAAACCAACTGTATAATCTTAATATATACAAAGGGAAGTAAAACAGGACACATGAATAAGTGGATACAGTGGATTTTATCAATGTCAATATGGGAAAATAAGCAAAGTGTACAAAGGATCTCTCTGTATAGTTTTTACAATAGCGTATGCATCTACAATTATCTCAATTTTTAAAACATTTGACTGGGAAATAAAAATATCTGTATTTCTTTAGTATTGCATCTTATGACATTCCATGTTTAAGACCTTCAGTTTACATCAACAGGACACCAGATAGGGCAGGAAGATTTTTTGGTATTTTATGACACAAAGTTTTACAGATAATTTTCTTCAGAATATAGACCTCAACAGATTATGTGTAACCTTTAATTCTTTTAAATCGGCTCAGTGCCTGTGGCTCAATCAGCTAAGGCGCCAGCCACGTACACCTAAGGTGGCAGGTTCAAATCCCCAGCCCAGGCCTGCCAAACAACGACGGCTGCAACCAAAAAATGGCCGGGTGTTGTGGCAGGCGCCTGTGGTCCCAGCTACTTGGGAGGCTGAGGCAGGAGACTTGCTTGAGCCCAGGGAGGTTGCTATGAGCTGTGATGCCATGGCACTCTACCCAGGGGGATAGCTTGAGGCTCCGTCTCAAAAAAAAAAAAAAAAAAAAAAAAAATTCTTTTAAATCAACCCCAAATTCTTAACCTTTGCCACCTTTGTACATGCAATTCACTCTTTGGAAAACTCTCAGACTGCATGCTTCTCCCCAACCCTTCAACTATGCCTAGCAAATACATATTCATCATGTAGATTGCATTTCTTAAAGAGCCTTCCCTTATCCCCCAGATAGAATTACACTTGTCCCCCTTTTTTTTTTTTTTTTTTTTTGAGACGGAGCCTCAAGCTATCCCCTTGGGTAGAGTGCCATGGCATCACAGCTCATAGCAACCTCCAACTCCTGGGCTCAAGCAAGTCTCCTGCCTCAGCCTCCCAAGTAGCTGGGACCACAGGCGCCCACCACAACACCCGGCCATTTTTTGGTTGCAGCCATCATTGTTTGGCGGGCTGGGGATTCGAACCCACCACCTTAGGTGTACATGGCTGGCACCTTAGCCGATTGAGCCACAGGCACCAAGCCACTTTTTCCCTTTTTACAATAATCACAATTGTAATTGAATAGCTATTGATATAATGACTTAACATCTGTCTCCCCTATTAAGTTATAAAGCATATGCCACAGTACCTGCAGATTTATTGAATATAAGCATTCAAAAAAAATTTTTTTAAGAGAATGAGCAACACATTAACGCAAAAAAGGAAAAGAAGTAACGTGGAACTTTTCTCAAACACCATTACTTCATTTACAATGAGGGATAACATACTTCCTGTTTCACCAGTTCAAACCAGGATGTTGAGCCACAAAAACACAGACAAACCTGGCACATGTCCCTAAATAAGTACCATAAACTTATATGCCCAGAGAAAGCAAAGCAAGATAACACAGATGAGTGAAGCAAATGAATATAAGAACAAAAGCACAAGTACTATGACAAATGACAAAAAACACCGGGCCTCAGTGTCCATGTACAGCAGTGAGATACAGTGACTATGGCAAGCCATGGGATTCATGTCCCATCTAAGCAAAGGCTGGCTGCTACTCACAGCTCCAGCCAACTGTTGCTAATAAAGACTAGCAATGGGAGAAGCAGGAAATCCAGCTCTTATGAAAAATTTTCCCATTTTAAAATTCAATCAATTCAAATATGTTTTATTACACATGTAGTCCAACCAAATAAAACCTCTCTGCAGGCCAAAATGAGCCCATCAATTTGCAGACTGTTCTGAAACATTCATTTTATTTGTTCATTTAGGAAGAAAAAAAAAATGATGTGCAAACAGAGTGCAAAAAAAAAAAAAAACCCACACCAAAAACAACCCTATTAAGATAAAACAATAGTCTTTAACCACCTCAAGCCAACACTCTCTTCTCTAACACCCCTTTCTACCCTGACACCCAAAGACTACTGAAGTTGTAGACAGTCTCCTTTGACCTTAGGAGAATTGAGGCAGAAGACTGAGAAGCACAGACTAGTTAAGGAACTCAAGAGGCTGAGACATGAGGATTGTCTAAGGCCGGGCATTCAAGGCTGCAGTGTGCTAATGACTGCACTTGCAAATATCCACTGCACTCCAGCCTGAGCAACATAGTAATGACCTATCTCTAAAAATACGTAAAAAATTAATAAATAAATAAAGTTGAGGCATTCAAGTAAGAAGGACCCTGTTCAAAGCCCAACTCTGACACTTATTAGCAATATATTCTAGAATAAGTTATTTAATTTCTTTGCCCATCAGTTTTCCCCCCTGCATAATGAAAATAATATAATGTCTTCATTGCATAGCCACTTTACAGATAGAATTCAATGAGATTATAACGTATGTGAAACATCCAATATGGGACCTAACACAGAGGATGAACTCAAAAAATGGACAATATAAAGACATACGTAAGACATAGTAAGAGTTGAATACTGTTTAGGGTATGAATTAAACATTCTGAATCTACAACTGGTGAGGTACTTTGGTTGTAGATGGAAAACACGCCTACTAATGTAATACTCCTAAATATTCCTAAATATTTTTGTTTATTTTTTTTAGGAAGTGATATGATAGGATATGATAGGAAGTCATATCCATAATAAAAATTGGTGCTTATTTTGCTTCACGTACACAAGATCATGATTTGAATAATGTAGGTATAAAAAGTATAAAAAATGTTATTACCTTCACAAAAGAGATTCCAACTATCAGTATGAATACAATACTATCTAATACCATCCTCGAGTCCCACTTCCTAATCCACACACAAAAAAGATTAATCCCTTTATCCTGTAAGCAATAGGGAGAAATAAGAGAACTGATATGTTAATAAATTTAAATAAATGCTTTTAAATGTTACATACTTGCTGGTCCTGTTTGGCTGAGGTAACTGTTCAATGACCTGACTGATGGAGCCACACACGTCCAAATGAGAAGAATCCATAGACTCTGAAAAAAATATTTTGGTATTAGTACAAAAGGCACATATTACCAAACTTTAATACAAAATAAGGCTCGGCGCCTGTGGCTCAATCGGCTAAGGCGCCAGCCACGTACACCTAAGGTGGCGGGTTCGAATCCCCAGCCCGGGCCCGCCAAACAACAATGATAGCTGCAACCAAAAAATGGCCGGGCGTTGTGGCGGGCACCTGTGGTCCCAGCTACTTGGGAGGC